>JAJMBT010000061.1:0-41538 GCA_030565385.1 Kodamaea neixiangensis
AGACCCGTACCGCAATAGTAAGAGACATCGAAAGACCCGTACCGCAATAGTAAGAGACATCGAAAGACCCGTACCGCAATAGTAAGAGACATCGAAAGACCCGTACCGCAATAGTAAGAGACATCGAAAGACCCGTACCGCAATAGTAAGAGACATCGAAAGACCCGTACCGCAATAGTAAGAGACATCGAAAGATGATTGACAGTTCGTTACTTGATGAAACGTTAATGTGAGTTTAATTTAAGAGACTCCTGCATGTATTCTGCTTGAATACTAAAACATGCTACTACTTAAAAGCTGAGGTAGATCGCAAAATTCACAACAAGAATCAACATATTCACTCATTTTTGTATATTTTTCCTGGAATTCGAAAAACTGTACATATTTGCTTCGCTTCTCGTTTTTGAGTACAATTCTTAGTGCTATCTCTTATCTTGTCACTCAATGGTTAGTGGTAGTCGCAGTTGGTTGTGCTTCATATTCTGAGCTTCTGGTCCACTTTATCAGTGATACTCTGACACAGAGCGTATAGCTTTTGCATGCTTGAAGTCAGAAACACGAAAGTGAAGCTATTCAAGAAAATTTTTAGCATACTGAGGGTGGCGCAATCTATGTTTTGATGAGCGCACAAATAATATGCAAAATTCTGGCCGTCATACTGAAAGATCAACATGAATGGATTAGACTAGACTAATTCCAATTTGCTGACGATAACCTAGGGGTTTGAGTACCATACTCCCTGAACTATATGCTAAAGCGAAGCTCTCATCCTCAGTGCTTACATGTCACCAGGAAATATTGCATTTGTTGTACCTCACTTTCAATCCTGATTTTTTGAGAATGGAGTGAAAAAGTTGAGTGCCAAATAAAATTTTCATTCTTCTGAATAGTAACCAGTCTAACTTCTTTTTAAACTTTCCACAAGGAAAACTCCGTGCCGCTACTCCAAGCTCTTAGAAAGCGTTTGGCCAATATGAATTGAGGCCAAGCCTTCCTACGGACATATCGAGTTATCTTTTTCATCTACACGTTTGTGTAACTGATTTGAATCCGTTTCGGCATTCTCGAAAGATGGATAAAGACTGGCAACTTCAAGCTGTTAAGCGCAAGTAGGGTCCCACCAGCGAGTTGACAAAAAGAATTAGTGTCAATGTTATGCTTGGAACCGCGGCTTAGTATTAGAAGACAGATCAAGCTGCAACTCATAACGAGTTGACGTGAGCAGCAGTTCCTATTGTTCTGGTTACGGTTTGGTACCACTTCAAGCTAAATTACTCAAGAAGTGATATATTTTGGGTTAATACGTCCGATTGGTTCAAATGGTTTCCGAAGACGCTACCAAGAATGTGAAGTGCCGCAGAAGTGTAATATTCGCTTATTGTTCGTTTTCTTCTGCATTTTCGGGGTTCTTTGGATAGCAGCACTAGTCTTATGTTAATATCAACACCGATACGGTGTTGTCTGTATTCTATGCTGATCATCTGAGGTCTTAGGCTGCGTTAATGCTCAATACAACTATATGGGGTGCTTTAGCCACGAGTAGATCGAATATGCTAAAGGAAGGCCAGTTCGGTATGCCCGCCAAGCCTCGTATGCATGTGTGGAGTTATTTTCGAATGGGTGCAAAATTTGCAAGCTGGCACTATATAAGTCTACAACTCACTCGACCATTTTAATTTCTCGGCCACCCAGATATGAGATCTTCTACCCTTACTTTCTTTGTGTTGCTTGCAGCTTCTTTTGTTGTTGCTGATGATCCATACAGCAATTACCCTCTGGTAACGAAAACTGCCACGATCAACGGTTTTGCAGACAGAATCTACGACACTACTCCTGATTGTGCAAAGCCTTGTCTTAGAAACCAGGGAACGGGAAACACTCCTTGTCCGTACTGGGACACAGGTTGTTTGTGTGTAATGCCCCAATTCAACGGTCCAATTGTTCAGTGTATTATCAACAGCTGTAGCCAGGGCTCGGATGTTGGCGCCGTTGCTTCTCAGGCAACTGCGGCTTGTTCGAAGGCTGGTGTTTGGGAACCTTATTGGATGTTTGCTCAAAGTCTCTCGGATTCCATGTCTGTTGCTATTGCTAGAACTCAAGCTGCTTCGAGTGCCACCGCAACTAGTGCAACTCCCACTTCAGCTACACTTTCGTCAGTTGTGCCCCTGATCACTTCAACTTCGTCCACCCCAACTCAAACATCCTCAGCTAGCTCTTCGTCCACTAGCTCTGGATCGTCACCGGCAATAACAAGTGCACCACCTTCCACTAAACAGGCATCTAAACAGGCACCATCAATGTTTCCAACATCTTCAGTCACTTTTCAGGGTCCATCGCTGGTTCCACCATCCTCCGCTCCTTCTCAAGACCCATCGCTGGTTCAATCATCCTCAACTCTTTCCCAAGGTCCATCGCTGGTTCCATCATCTTCAGTTGCTTCTCAAAGTCAAAAACTGCCATCGTCCTCCCCTCCTTCTCTAGAACTATCGCTGGTTTTATCATCTTCTGGTGTATCTTCGAGTGTCAGTGCGTTGCTCGACCCAACTTCAGTCTCAACTTCCTCCAATTTCTCTGCGGTTCCAAGCTCTTCTACCATTACATCTTCCGCAGTGAAATCAGACTACGTTACTTCAATCACTTCATCGTATGTTACTACTTTGAACGGTACAAGCATTTCTACAGTTCTTACTACTACTGTCTCCACAGTTACAGACTGCTCTTGTACCCGTGATTCTATAGGAGGCATTCTTCCAACTGGTGCAGCTACCGGCTCTGGCTCTGTTACTGGCTCTGGCTCCGGCGCGGGATCTAAACCAAAGTCAGGAATTACAGAAACTACCCCGAAGCAAGGATCAAGTACCCCATCGTCAGTTGCCCCAATTAAGACGTTTGAAAACTCAGGAAATGATAACAATCCAAACTTGGTAAGTACGTTAAGTGGAATTATTGCTGCCTTAGCCATCTTCATCTAGTTGCTAAGTTTAAAAATTTCTGACACTTATTTACTTCTTTATCTGTGTGTTTGCTCTATTTAACATACTACCCAATGCATAAAACGTTTCGAAATAAAATCTTGAGTCGCTCATAGAAAATTTCACCTGCTGCTTCATCAAAAAATGCTACTTCTACTATCGTAGGAATTAAGTACCAAAGTGTATTAAAAGTCAAAGCTACCATTATATTCTTGATCAAACTAAGCTATCCCTTCTTTGCGGAGACGGAAACAGGGACGCTCACAACAGAAATATTGTCCAGGTTCGAATCCTCGTACAACCTTCCACTCGCGTCGTGCTCTGCGTCCCACTTTTCAAGCTCGTCTTTCTTAACTTGCACAACCGAATTTCCAAGCTCTCCGTTTTCCAACGTGTAAAAAGCCAGTCTATGTTCATATCCTCCAATTTTTGGTAAAATGAATGCCCAAACCCAATAGTAGAAGAAGCAGAGGAAGAGAATTCCGATTGTAGTAATGGCGTAAGTGCAATACAAGAAAGAAACGTCCGAACCCTTAGTGGTACCATTTGGTGGAACCCATGCCATGGCAATCACAAACACATAAAACAAAATTGTGATAACTAGGATCGGCAATGGGACCCTGAATCCCTGCAGTGGCAAACCCTGGTCTTTCCTTTGCCTTCTGATCAAGAACAACCCAACAAACAACAACAACTTAAAAAAGTAACCTGAGTACGACCCAATATCAACTATAAAGTTGTACGCATCCCCGGCTGGTGGAGCAAGAAGAACAATGAGATTCACAAGGTAGGTGATTACAATCGCAAGAATCGGAGTTCCCCATGGCTTAACACTAGACCAGTAGCTGCTGTATGGAACAAGACCTTGGCGTCCTATTTCACGGAGCGTTCTTGAGTTGCTAACAATCACAGTATTCAAGTGCCCGAAAGCAGAGAGTGCAACCAAAACGTCCAAAGCCTTGACGGCAGCTTTGTTGTTGAATACATTGGCGAAAAACTTTGACGAGACCAAAGTCCCCGACTTCTTAAGATCAGCTACCGAAGCAAACCCTGAGTAGAAGGCAGTTACCATTAAAAGGTAGACAAAGAACACGAAGACCATGATTGCTGGTATAAAAAACCGGTACAAGTTTTTGGACTTCCTGGGATCGGCTTCGCCAGCCATGTTGAAGACATACCCAGCACCACCAAAAGAGAAAGAAACCTTGATAATAGCATTGGAAATTGCGTTTCCATCGGTGGTTGTGCCTTCCCAAGAGTTTTTGAAGACATCATGAGAATGTTTCAATCTAGTATCTCCACCAAGGACCACAAATCCGGTGATGATAATGAAAAAGACAGTGACAATCTTAACGAACCCCAAGAAGTTAGACAATCTGAGCGCAAACTTCGAACTCGCCATTGAGAGGAGGCACGAGAAACTCAACGCAGCAACACCAATGCCTCTCTGCCTCCAAGCAGTCGGTTCAATACCAGACGCATTCAAGATATAAGTACCAAAAGCAACTGCGGAACTAGTAGAAAATGACAAAACAATAGAGACGGCAGCAAAAGTGGTAGGGATCATATACTTTGGTTTGGGAAAGGCCTGTTCCAAGTAGACCACCTCACCCCCTGAACGCCTTCTAAAATACGTAACCAACTCAATTGAAACAAACACTTCGAAGAGTGCAATAAAGAAACCGGAAACCCAAAGGACATACGATGCTCCAACTGATCCAATAGACTTCACAATTGTTGCAGGGGTCAAGAAAATACCTGTCCCAATAATACCCTGAATAACCGTGTAAAAACTAGTGACATAGTCCAAGTTATATCCCAACGGATTATGTTTCTCGACAGGAGCACCGAAATTTTGTTCGTTTGCGTCATCGTGCAACCCGTCCTCTATTTCTTGATGAATTTTAGAATTGTCTTCATCGAATCCAAGAACAACTTGGAGCGCTCGCTTGCCAACCCCTGTGAGAATTCCCGACATATTGTGCTGGAATCAAGAAAGCAATGGAAATGCAATGGAATTATATATATAATTTTTGGTGCCACAACCCAAAGCTCATTCGAATACTCAACTAGTACAAAAGCAGCATTTGCAATCTTTTTCCTGCGTCGAGTGTCAGGAGCCCTGTATTTTGGTACAAAATATGTTTGAGTGCTGTCAAAAAAACTAAATCCAAGATTTGGGGTGTCAAATGCCAATCGGAGGGGTCTAAAACGTACTTCAAAGCCACAAGTGATGCCACAATTTAACCGAGTGAAATTCGAGATATAGGTAAAAAGCTTTAATTGTGGTTGTTATCGCAAGTTTTAATCGGTTCTAGTTCAATCATATTCTTGGTACTGTAAATACGTCTAATTAGGGTGCAAAACTAAGCCACGCTGACTTCATTCTCTATTCTTGGAAAGAGAGTATAATAGCGAGTTCTTATTGTTCAACAAGTTCTCAGGAGTGTCAAACTCCGCAACAACACCTTTATCTAAAACCAACACTCTGTCGCTATCCATGATAGTTTCCAACCGATGGGCTATTGTCAAGATAGTCTTGTCCTTGAACTCAGTGCGAATAGTTTGTTGTACAATCTTATCAGTTTGAACGTCCACCAGCGCAGTGGCTTCGTCCAAAACTAGGATCCTGCTAGACTTGTTTAACAATGCTCTAGCAAGACTCAAAAGTTGCTTTTGTCCACCGGAAAAATTGGATCCGCCTTCATACAACGTAGAATCCAATCCAATCTCTACCAACTCGTCTGCGTTCTTCAGCTCTTTCTCCTCTTCAGTAGGTTCTGTTTTCAACTGCTCAACAAACTCCTTTAAGTGGGCGTGTTCCAATGCCTGCCATAATTCTTCATCGGTATGCTCTTCGAATGGATCCAAGTTTACTCTAACCGTACCTTTCATGATGTGAGTCTCTTGAGGTATAATACTTAGTTTGCTTCTCAAATCGTAGAGGCCTAGCTTGCTTGTGTCTACCCCATCAATCTCAATAAATCCAGTTGTTGCCTCAATCATTCTGAAAAGTGCCAACGCCATAGTGGACTTACCTGCCCCTGTACGACCCACAATCCCCACCTTCTCCTTTGCCTTAACGGTGAAATCAACATTCAAAACAGGGTCCAAGTCATCTCCATACTTGGTCGAATAGTTATGAAAGTGAATTTTACCTTCTTGTGGCCAATTCTTAGGTGGTCGGTTATCCTCAGCTATTAATTCTGCTTCCTTTTCCAAATCGCAATACTCAAGAATTCTCTCAACACTAACTGCTTGATTTTCCAAAGAACTCAAGCCGGAAACTAATCCAGTTAAAACAGTAGCAATGCTAAGAGTATACGTTAACAAGAATCCAAACATAGCAGCACTTATTGGCTTGTTGGTAGCTAACGAAAGAGTCGCAAGTAATGACGTGCAGAACATAATTATGGCTGAAATAAGCCCTAGCCTTATGGAAAGCCAACTCCCAGCTGCCATACTCAATAGTTTTGCTTGTATCGACAAATCCATGAACTTCTTGCTTCTGAAGAGGAATCTATCCTGCTGTGAGAAAGCCTTTATGGTATCAATACCGTCTAATGATTCCTGAATGCTCGACAATACAGGGCTATGAGCAGTTTTTTTGATTCTTTCCAATTGTCTTGAAGCAACCACGTACGTCAATCGGTAGTAGTCATACGCGACCAATAACAATAATAGCACAACCACCATCAAAGGCATCGTATAAACAATCACCCCCAATGAAACAAAACCTTCTAATATTTGCAGGAGGACGGATATTAAACTCCAGCCAAATGACTTATCAATAACATCCAAGTCCCCAGTAAACCTATTCAAAATGCGCCCTGCTGGGGTCGTATCAAGAAACTTTAGTGGTGCTCTCACTATAGCCTCAGTCATGGTTCTGTGAAAGTAAATTGATCCACTCAATATACAACAAGTCCAAATTACGTAGGATGCCAAGAACATAAGGCAGCCTCTAGATACTCCCAAAGCTATGTAGGCACTCAAATAAAGTTGTGGTGTTTTGTTGTAGCCTGCCTCTGCGTTGATCTCAGACCAGACTTTCAAAACAACATTCTTCATCAATTCCACCAAGGAAACTCCAATAGAAACGGCTAAGAACAAAGAGACAAACTTGTAGTTGCATTCTTTGCAGTATCTCACAAAATATTCAAGCTTGACACCTCCAGTAGATGCGTCTTCTGCAACCTTCTCGGGGGGCTTTGAGGCGTTGTCAAAAGGTGCAAGTTCTGCAGATGGAATCCTGGCTTTTTCAATGACCTCTGTGGAAAGATCTATATCAAAATTAGATGGGTTGTCCAAATTACTAAACTCTTCAATCAATTCAGCAAACTGTCCATTTCTTGCCATAATTTCTTTGAAATCACCAGACTCCACGATAGATTTATCATTTAACATGTAGATTCCATGTGCATGATGTAACACTGAAACCGAGTTAGTCGCTAGGATTTTGGTTCTATCGCCAATAACGCCTGTTGATGACAAGACATTCTTAATAATTCTTCTTCCAACATGGACATCGACTGCTGACAATATATCATCAAGCAAATAAATGTCAGCTCGTGAGTAAACAGCTCTTGCCAACGAGACACGTGCTTTCTGTCCACCACTTAATGTTATGCCCTTATCACCAACTATAGTGTCTTCACCATCAGCAAGATTTTTCAAGTCAGGAATCAACTCACATGCCTCTATTGTTTTCTTGTAGAATTCATGATCGTACTTATAACCAAATAAAATGTTTTCTTTAATTGACGAATTCAAAATCCAAGGATTTTGAGCGCAATAAGCAATCGTGCCATTGACTTCAATACAACTTGAGTCGTTCTTCTCAATCGGAAACTCTCCTAACATACACCGAAGCAATGTGGATTTACCAGAGCCAACTCTTCCAACGATAGAAGTCAATGTACCACTCAAAGCTTTGAATTTAATATCCTTTAAAGCGACTCTTTCTATAGTTGGAGTTTCAATTGCTGCTTCCTCATCTGTGGATTCTTTAGATTCGTTTTCCCATAAGAAGGTGGCATTGTCCAAGATAACTGAATAATCAGGTTCCCGATCGCTCCATCTCAACACATGGCTCTCGCTCTCACTCATAAGTAAGAAGTCAACAATTCTGTTTATTGAAGTGAAACTCGAAATCATCGACATGAACACGGAACCTGCTAATGATATGGGAAACCCGAGCAAGCTAAATAAAGCTAACGATGGGAAGATGATTTCTGGAGTTAAGGGAGTATCGTACACAACAGCATATGTCCCAAGCACTGCCGAGCTGATAAAAAACGGTACACAGCTCCAAACACTCACAAATAGAGACACGTTAACTTCAAGCAGCTTAACGCTTTCCAATTCCTTTTCTCTTAAGTCGTTCAACTTTTGGAGCACAGGCTTCTCCCAAGAATGAAGTTTTATTGATTTCAAGGAACTCAACATTTCACTTGTAAAACTTGTTCTCTTGTCGACTCTCTTCAACATAGTTTTGGCGATTGGGCCCAAAGATGAAGTGAGAATACCAGAAACAGGGATTAGAATACCAGCAGTAACAATTCCACCAATGGTTGCAACTCCCAATAACTGGTATAACGCAAACAAGCATACCATGATACGAATAGGTATTCCAATACAGAAATTGAGGCTCGAGAAGACATTCGTGGATCCCGAAGTATCAACAGAAAAGAGCGTAGCAATCTCACCTTTCGTCTTGGTCTTCCTGCTTTGCGGGTTTAGTTTCATCGATTTCAAATAAATCATGTACTTTAGTGATGACTCGATGGAATTCGAGAGTCTTTGTCTAATCCATGTTGCCTGACCCAGTAAAAGGGATTTTGCGACTGCAACCGCAAACATGAGAAAACTGAGCACTAAACCCTGGGCGAGCGGAGGGCCCGAGTTGCTTTCAAGATACTCACTAATGAATATTATTAATGACCGCAACAAGTAAGGGCTTGCGAATGTTAATAGAATGTCAACAAGTTCAAAAATAACGCTTAACAGCACATCGACAAAGTTAGCTTAGAAAATTGCTCTAAAAAGCAGTGGCTTGGGCTTGTCACGATTGAAAAATAGAAGTTGCAGGAAAGGTTTGGGATCTCTCAACTGCTTGGTCCATTGTTTGTTCAACCTGGGGAATGTTGCATCGCAGTAGAAATCTGGAGTGTAAGTGGGAAACTCCTCAATCTTGATCTTGTCGTTCTGATGAATCCGTTTTATCGAAGGGAATATCCAGGAAAAGGTAAACTTGGAAAAGATGTTGGTGTTTTCCAAGAGTTCTGGGTCGTATTCAAATATTGGAGCATAAAAGTAAAGTTGTGAGATGAGAGCTGCAAAACTTGAGGCAGCGATTCCAAAATTTAATGCAAAGGTGTACTCAGTGTCACTGTAGATGTTGTCACTAGTAAACACGTCATGCAAAAGTGTCAATGTAAAGAATGAGACATTGAATAACCAGTAAAATAAGGATGAAGCATGAGGAACAGTACTCAACAGAACCTCTAAAGCGTGCAAAGGTACAAACACCACAATTGAAGCAAACGAAGATACCTTCAATGAGGATTGCTTCGAGCTGAGATAGAGTAGAGAACAACTCCCAAAAAACATGCCAACAGAAGCTAGGGTAACGAAGTAGCTAAAACTTGTCCTCTTGGTCAAATTTTGCTTTGGAATTCGAAGTAGGTACGCCAACTGCAAAAGCCCAGCTGCAGCTAACACTGTGCTCATGTAGTAGCCTAAAGCATTGATGAACTCTGGATTGAAAGACACACCTTCTAAAGGACTTTTCCAAAGTGCAAAGTGATCATAATTTGAGGTGAGCGCATTGATTTCGATTTTGGGTGCCAACACCTCTCCACCAAATAGAATTTGATTCATGTTGTTGGAGAGTGTTAGAGTGATGGGATCCTTGCATTATAAATAGGCTCATTCTGCTATACCCATTGGGTTAGTTCAAGTGCTAGAACTGCCCAAGGGGGTAAAGCTCCCAAAAGTAGGTGTCAAAAGTGCACCCTTTGAGACCGTGTAGGCATATGGCCAAACCACAATTATAATTTGACGTGATTTTAAGAGCTCAGCTTCTTATCAGCAAGGATATACAATAGGTATCCGTTTATTTTTACCTGCCAACCAAGTGTATACTTCAGGGTGTGACTGCAAAACACCGGTGGCAAACCGTAAACAAGCTCACCTCTGATTCAGATGTCTTTCTAGCTATCATATAAACCTCCTCGACCTAAGAAGGCGAAGAAAATCCGGTACAGTCTTCCTTATAAGACAATGGCTAAGCAACTGACACAGGGTGAACCAGTTGATAGTGAATTAATTGTATTATCGAAATAGTCGTATCTAAAACTATATTTAGCACCAGAAATGGTAGGCTCTCTTGTAGAATGGCAAGCTGGCGATATATTCCTTTTCTTCTGCAACTTCTTGCTTAACCAAGTCCAAGTCCAATTCTCTTCTACCGGTGTCGATGTCGATGTCCTTGGCTCTAATGTACAATTTCCAGTTTCTAGTCCAGAGCTTGTGTCCAAAGTAGAAGACAAAGATGACTGGGAAACCCAAGTAAGCTTCGAAGAAGGCTGAGGCATTAGGCTTGCCTCCAATAGGGAACAATGCAATCCAGAATTGGGCAATCAAAACCAAAATGTTCAAAATGATACCGTAGTATGCACCATAGACACCACATTGAGATGTGAAGGTCAACTCGCTGGTGTCTCTTCCCTGGACCTTCAAGGCTCTTCTGAATCTAATCAAACAGAAGTTGATAGATCCCCAGGTGAACAAGGAGGACAAACCAGAAAGTGCAAGCATCCAGTCGAACACGAGACCCTCCTTGGTAGATGCACTAAGGAAACAAAGCAAACCGAAGACACATTGGACTGTGATACCAACCAAAGGACGACCTTGCTTGTCGATGTATCCAAAGATCTTTGGGGCTTGGCCAGAAGCAGCCAAAGCAGCCAAAGTTCTCGAAGAACCGAACACAGACGAGTTACCAACAGACAAGACAGAAACCATGATGACTACGTTCATCACAGATGGCAAGCCTTTGATACCAGCACTCTCGATGGCAATGACGAAAGGAGAGGCAGCAGCTCCAGAGAGGGTAACCAATCTACTCTCAGTGTATGGAACCAAGAGACCAACGAGGAACAACGAGAGGAGGTAGAACAAGGTGATTCTCCAGAAAACTTGCTTAGTAGCCTTTGGAAGTGACACTCTTGGGTTGGCGGTTTCTGCAGCAGCCAAACCAGCCAACTCGGTACCACCGAAAGAGAACGCAGCAGTCACAAACACAGAACAGACACCCTTGAAACCGAAGGCAAAGGCACCGGGGTGGTGCCAGTACTTGGCTCCAATATAGCCACCGTGTGGACCACCACCGCACACAAGCACGACGGAAAGGATACAGAACCCAATGACAGCAGTCACCTTGATGGCCGAGAAGACGAACTCAGCTTCACCGTAGCCTTTGACTCCAAAGAAGTTGATGACAACAATGAGAACATAGAAGATGA
Organism: Kodamaea neixiangensis; assembly: GCA_030565385.1. NCBI lineage: Eukaryota > Fungi > Ascomycota > Pichiomycetes > Serinales > Debaryomycetaceae > Kodamaea > Kodamaea neixiangensis. The sequence continues at coordinate 11,501 of JAJMBT010000061.1, forward strand.
CCACGAACGCAGCTGGGTTAATGGTTTGGTCCCAATACTTAATGGCAATCGCGGCGGCAACCAACTCTAGCGGAAGAACGATCAACCACCCCATGGCGTAGTTCCAAGCCATTGTGAAACCCCAGGAAGGATCAACAAAACGAGAATTGTAAGTAACGAAAGAACCGGAAACAGGGAAGGTGACTGCCAACTCACCAAGAGATTGAACAGTACAGAATATCATGGAACCAATCAAGAAGTAGGCAATAAAAAGACCAGCGGGACCACCGGTAGCCAAAGCGTTACCGGAACCAATGAACAAACCAGTACCAATCGCACCACCGATGGAAATCATCTGCAAATGTCTGTTCTTCAACGATCTGGACAATGGAGCGTTAGCTGTCATCACAGCAAGCTTCTCTACATCGGTCAAGTTGGGGTCAAGACCGGCCATGTCGGTGTCTACTCTCTTGAACGAGTCGATGAACTTGGACCACCCAGTCAACTGTGGTCCGTTGTCAGCTTTGTCAAAAGCATCAATGTAGACACCTCCTTCCTTATCCATCGAAGAGCCTTCAGCTACTTCCTTGGACCTAATGTAGTTTAACTCTTTCTCAGGCATGTTTTGTCTTGATGCCAAACAACCGAATCCATGACAATCTGCTTTACTTTTATATCAGTTCCTTTTGGTCCACAGGTATTATCTTATTAGCTTATAAACGACAAAATAATCCTGCAAGCACGCTACTTCCAGATAGTCAATTGCCGTACGTATCCTAAGCCGCTTTTGCAACAATTGAGACAATTCTTTGAGCTCTGAAGTTAATAATGTTCTTATCTACGCCACAAAGTTCCTGAATGAATGTCAATACGAGCGCTAGCTCGTGTGTCTTGACAAAATCTTATTGTTGTCAGATTGACGCAGCACAACCCTTAGTTTGTCCACTGTGCTCCGCATATTTGGCCTCGCACAAGGAATGTTCATCTCCAGTCAAACTTTCTCTTGCATGAACATCATATTGGCACCAGATGTAGATAAGGGATTGTACCCTTTCGATATGGTGGCTCGATTCCAGTGGACAGTTGTCCCGAAGCGTGCAAGCTAAACGAAGACTCAATGTCATCTCACCACCTGTTTTCTAGAATCCTTATCTTTGAGTACATTGCATGACAGAAAACATCAAGTGTTGGAAGTCGCTGATAGGTCCTTGCTGCATATGCATACTAGCGGCATCCCTACACGGCGTAGCCTGTTATGATTCCGACTGGTTTGGAGTGAAAGTTTTTTTTTTTGCTTCAGACTTCAAATATTTTGTCTTTTAACTGAAGAGTACCAGCAGTATACTGGCGTACCCTCAAGTATACCATGATCCACATCTTTTTCAAGGCCCTCGCTTAAAACCACGCTGCTCCGATTTATCTATTTGCAGTAGACATCAAAGATAATGTACCAATGCCGCTAACTCGTATTTTTAAGCCACGTTTTAAAACTGATAAAGAAGTATTGAAGAATTGTTCGGGACCCCAAAGGAACCCAGCTTTTAAGTTGCCAACAAGTATTATTACATTCAGATTAATACGTCAAAAGAGGCAGCACCGTTGTGTTTTTCCTTGGGTGCTTTTCATACGTATTCAATACAGAAGTGAGATTTTGAAGCGCCGTAGCGAACACACATGTGGTAAACTTTTGAGTTCAGAATGCCTTGGTGAATCTATGCAGAAACATAACTCGCTTGAATAGATTTTTGTGGACCAGGTGAAGAGTTTTGGTCAAAGCCTTGTGAAAGCCTTCTGTAAGCCTTGCGAAAGCCCTTAGAAAAGCCTTACAAATTCCTTGAACTGAAAGTGATAGGGGTTTGTGGCGGTGAGACTGGCATAATACATCAGAAGAGCCTCAATAACGGTCGAAAACACTACTTCCAACGAAGTTGCTGGGTACAAATAAGCTTATCAGACAACGAACGCCGTTAAATCTGATGCTTTCGTACACCATCTCACTAGATGTTCACTTCTAATTTCCCTGTCGCTGTGGTGTATACCTCGGCCTACTCGTATTCAAAATTTTAGTTGACAATGCTTATCTAAAGTTCTTGACACAAGTTTGAGTGGCAGGAAATTACGAATCTAGTATGATTTTTTTCTTATCATGGAACGTCATGCATGATATATGCTTTAGAATCAGCTGAGGAAACTAGTTACTTGATGGATCGACAGTGAAAACTAGTTGCTTGATAGATCGATAGAGGAAAGCATCGCTCTTGAAACCCAACGCGGAGTCTTTTCTCATTTGCCTTTCGTAATTTCTATCTCTGCATTGAAGATCAGCAGGATTGCAGAAATTGATGCAAAACCGATCAGTTGAGCCGTCCGTTCAAGAGAAATCAGGTATAACGTTAGATATGAGGAGCACAACGTCAAATATAAATATAACGGAGGACGTTATGTCATTCTTAACGAGACCCTTTACTGCCCAGTTGCTAACCATACTTTAGAATCTCAACATATTGACATGAGAAAACGCCGTTCACTGACACACAATAATTCAACTGTATACAGTACCCAGCTGAGATCCACAGGTAAAGAAACTGAATTCAACAAATTCCGTGATGCCTGTCAATTCCATGCTGCATTACTTCCGCGTTCGAGGACACCAAACAATAACTGTTACCACCTTAATGCGGGGTGCATACTTTGTATTACCTCGAATTCCGTGGCTGTGACTCGAGGGCCTGAGCCTATTAAACCTTGCAATCACCATTGCTTAACTCTCAAGCCGTACAGGGACTCTGCGTATTCTGTACATAAATAGAGGGTAATCCGCAGAACAACCTTATCACCCTGGCAAACGCCGACTAACCAATTGAACCTTTCCAACTCTAAAGCAATACAATTCCCATCACATCGCCCTCTCACCTCGCTCCCTCGCTCTCCCCCCACTCCTAATCTCCACTCCCTACTCTCCACTCCTTACTCTCCACTCCTACCAATCAGTTCCTGCATACCTCCCTTTCGCTTGTATGGATCAGATTCACCCCAAAATAGACATATCAAAACAAATCAAAAAAGTGAAATTCATTTCAAACAGCCTAACGGAACAGAGTTTGCTTTGTTTTTTGTAAGTCTTGTTAGTTAGGACTCGGGCTTGAGAAGACTTGTCACGGTGTTGCATTACTATTCTCTCAAGTTATGGCCTCAACCAGCATCAGTAATGAATATGAAGCATTGGAAGTCATTGGAAAAGGATCCTTTGGTACTGTTCGCAAGGTTAGAGAAAAGGCGAACGGGAACATCTACGTTAGGAAGGAGATCGAGTATACTTCTATGAATACCCAGGAACGTAACCAGTTGGTCTCCGAGTTGAGGATCTTGAGAGAGTTGAACCAGCCAAATATAGTCAAGTACTACAAGCATGATCATATAATCGAAAGCAAATGCATACATATATACATGGAGTTCTGCGATGGTGGTGATTTGGCTCAGGTCATCTCCAACTTCAAGAAGAACAAAGAACAGGTTCCAGAAGACTTCATCTGGCAAGTCCTTGTGCAAACATTACTTGCCTTGCATAGGTGTCATTACGGGATAGACGCCAAAAAAGTGAACTTGTTCCAGAATGCTGATAAGGAGCCTTCCATCAACTCTGAAACAGTCGTCATCCATAGAGATATCAAGCCAGACAACATCTTCATATTGAACTCGGGCAAAACCATAAAATTGGGCGACTTTGGTTTGGCCAAGATGTTGACATCACAGAACGATTTCGCCAAAACGTATGTGGGCACTCCATATTACATGTCTCCAGAAGTCCTTCTCGATAACCCATACTCGCCGGTTTGCGACATCTGGTCGTTGGGTTGCGTGCTCTACGAGTTGTGCACCCTCCAACCTCCCTTCCAAGCAAAGACTCATTTACAGTTGCAAACAAAGATAAAAAAGGGTGCCGTCCCCATGGACATTATCTCAGACAACTACTCCAACCAACTTAAATCGATCATTAAAGAATGCATTACAGTGGATACTGACCTCAGACCGTCTTGCTATGAATTACTCGAGTCTTTGCCTATCAGATTCTTGCGCAAAGAAATGGAACTTATCGAACTCAGCGCAAACTTGAACGATTTCCAGAAGCAATTACTCAACAAAAACGAGGAGTTGAACAAGAAAGAAGCCTTTCTTTCATCGATCGAACGCAAGGTTCAAGTCCAACGCGAAGACTTGGAAGATGAGTTCGAGAAGATCCAGAAAAAGTACAATGCACAGCAGCAACAATTTGAAAATGAACTCATAGAAGAATTTGAATTGCGTAAAAGGCAGATGGACCTAGAAGCAAAGGAAGTTCGCATAGGATATCAACGTGAGTTCAAAATGGTTGTCGAGCAAGAAGTACAACAAAAGCTCAAAGAAATATTGAGCAAGCAACTGCAGTTTGATTTGAACAGAAAAAAATCAGACCCTTCGCCATCGGGCGTTGTCACTAGTAACCAGCAGGTATCTACTACACAGGCAAGAAACTTTTTGCATCAAAACTACATGGCCAGCAGTGATCAGTTGATTAACAAGCCTAGAGGTCCCAAAGAGTTCATGGACGACCAAATGAGACGCAGTCCCTTGAAGGCAAGAAATGGGAACTCTCCAGTCATGTCCAGCAACGCTTCTATCGCGTCTGGCCTGTCTGATGATTACGAACACCACATGCATCAACATAAGCCAAGGTTACAAGGAGCAGCATTGAAGAAACGAGTCACCGACGAATTGGAAAGACTTAGCTTGGAAAAAAGGCACGTACCAGAGTACGAGGAAGTATACTTGAGAAGGAACCGTCACTAGTATGTATTATTATCTTGGGTAGCGTTAAATATTATATTTGTGGTCTGAATAGCTGCAAAATTTTGTTTGTGCAAATTGAATTAAGCTATAGGCCCTTGCTAGCTATTGCTATGTTCAATCAGTTGTTCGTTATATTACTGGGTGTTTTCCTTGTTCATTGCAATCCGATGTACCGGCCCAACAATGACGCTGAAACGTACTTGAACAAGGATCAGAACTCTTATGAAGCGTTGATAAATGTATTGGAGCAATGTAAGTCCAACGACTACGATGTAGTATTGGATCACAAGTTGCTCAGTTACTTTCGTTCTTCTGTGAGTCAAGAGTCTCCAGTGTACTACAACATATTTCAAGAAAACAAGACCATTTCGCTTGATGTGTCGCATCAATTCAACAAGTTGAGGCTCTTTGAATCTAGCTTTGCTGGAACAAAGATAGATACGATAAAGGACCAGATTGAAAAGTCCTTGGACCCGGAGCTGAAGCTAATTCTAACCAAAGAGTTTGACGATACCAAGCGAACTTGCGTGCTAGAACCAAACGATATTGGTAAGATGCGTTTCACTGGTGACTTGGTCATAGCCACCATCGAGTATTCTGTCAACTTGTATGGAAAACAAACCATCCCCAACATCTTGAATTATCGTAAAGGGAAACTTTTGATTAGCTTTCCTGTTTCTGGTTACCAATATGAGTGTATCAATGGATACAACTTCCATGACTTGAGGTATGAACACTTTACAACCAAGTTTGATTGATTAATTATGTTTACTTAATATATTAGTTCTCAGTCCACTTTTCGTTTGTCAAAGCTTCGTATGCTTCGATGTACTTGGCCTTGGACTTGTCGATAATTTCCTGAGTCATTGACACACCGTCCTTGCCGTCCAACTTGTTGCTGGTCAACCAATCTCTCAAAAACTGTTTGTCATAAGAGTCTTGGGAGGCGCCCAACTTGTAGTTCTTGGCGTTCCAGAATCTCGACGAGTCTGGAGTCAAAACCTCGTCCACCAAAACAATGTTGTTGTTTTCATCCAATCCAAACTCAAATTTGGTGTCTGCAATGATGATTCCTCTCGTCTTAGCGAAGTCCTTGGCTTTGGTGTACAAATTGACCGCAATCGTAGCCAACAGGTCGCACAACTCTTTGCCCACTATTTCAGCAGCCTTCTCTGGCGATATGTTTTCATCGTGCTCTCCTTGTTCAGCCTTGGTCGATGGGGTGAAGATCGGAGTTGCGAATTCCTGAGACTCAACCAATGTCTCATCGACAGGCAATCCGTGCACGGTCTTCTTTGTTTTGTATTCTTTCCAAGCAGATCCAGTAATATACCCTCTGACAATCACCTCCAACGGAATCAACTTCATCTTTTTCACCAAAAGCGATCTACCAGCCAACTGGGTCTTGTACTTTGACTCAGACAATTCTTTAGGCAACTTGGAAAACAACTCTTCATCAGAACCAACTGGTAAAACCAAATGGTTAGGGATATCCTTTGACAAAAAGTCAAACCAAAACTCAGACAACTTGGTCAAGATCTTACCCTTTGAAGCAATCCCGTTCTCCATAATCACATCGTAGGCAGATATTCTATCCGTAGCAACAAAGAGCAACGTGGCATCATCCACAGCATAAATATCTCTAACCTTACCTCTTGCAATCAATGGCAAGATGCCATCCAAGTTGGTGGAGTGTAATGACATTGTAGTTGATAATTTAACGAAATTAATTTGACATTATGAGATGGGGTTATCGATTGAAATTTGACTCAGGTAGCTGGTCACCTGAGTCTTCATCACGTGTGACATATAACCGTTTCAGATGTTGACACACAAACCAACGACCAGGCACAAAATTTCAATTAAGCCACCACCCAAATTCTCAAGTAGGAACCAATCATAATTTAAGGCCGTAACAGCTCCACAGCCCACTCGGTCACCCACCGCGTTTCAAGTTGGCAAGCCGTGTGACCGGGGTACTGATCTAAATTTAACCAAATGGTTTGCGAGTGCTAGCGAGCACACTGGCCCACCTCCACAAGCACTTCCCTCGAACCATTTTCCGGTCCAGCTGAGAGGTCAACGCAGTACCTCAAAAAGTGAACGTCAACATGGTAACTCATAACGCTCACACTGTATTATTTGTGCATGATATTACCTACCCCATAGAGGCCACGCAACTGCATACATATATAACTCAAAAAAAGGGGCTTGTTGATTTACACTACCTGGAGAAACTATTTAAATAGTTGTCCAATTCCCCATTTACTATCCTCGTAAGTCAATTGACAAATTAAAATTACAATGTTCGGATTTGGTGACCACGAAAACGTTTACGGAGACAAGCACGAAGGTAAGTTCTCGCACGAATTGTTAGCTGGTGCTGCTTCTTTCGAGGCTGCCAAGTTGTTCGAAGACAGACAAAGAAGAGAAGGTAAGCCTGTTAGCCACGCCTTTGCTAAGGAAATGCTTGCTGGTATTGCTGGTGGTGAAGTCGACAAGTTGTTCGAGACCAAGGGTTTGGACTACTTGGACAGAAACGAGGCCAAAAGACAAGCTCAAGACAGAGCCATCCAAAACTACGACGAACACTACGGTCAACAGGAAGAATGGCACCCAGACTCCAGACCTCCATTCGACTACCAGGACAACAGATACAACTATTAGGTAAAAAAATATAAGTATTTAGCACAATCGTTGAATTATGAAGACAATGTAGGTCAAATAAATGGTTGCAAAGCCAAGAAATCTCGCTCAATCTTCTTTGCCTTCCATGAGGTATTCTGCGTACGTAATATTACAGGTGATCGGTCATGTGATTTGGAGGACACAAACACGCTCACTTATAACAGTGGAGACGCGTACCAAAGTTTTAACGAAACGTCTTCTTCTTCTTCCTTCACCATGTCGAGTACCCGTCCTGACCTTAAGTTTGCCGACAATGGAGACGAAAGACTGTACTACAGAAAGTACGCCAACTTGCCTGCCAAGGACTCCTCGACGGTGAGAGTGATTGACCACAACAACCTGGACTATTTTACTGTCTTGGACCAGGACGCTGACTTGATCGCAGACAACATCTTCAAAACCCAGCTGGTGATCAAGTACAACCAGGGTGGGAAAACGCGCTATGTTACAATCGCCCCGCAGGTGTTCCTAAACAATGTGCTCAAGTTCATCATTATTGACAAACACATGAAGCTTGAAATATACAGCAACAAAAGCTTCGAGTTGTTAGTCTCCGCGTCTCCAGGTAACTTGGAGCCGCTTTCAAACTTATACGCTGTAAACTTGGAAGGTATGAACCAAGACTGCTCCAACCCGATCATCGCAGCATTGAAGATGACTACCGGCAACCCCAAGAAAATCGGAGTTTCATGTATTGATGTCTCCAATAACACTATCCAGTTGTCTGAATTTGAGGATAACGATTTGTTCTCCAACCTCGAAAGCTTGCTCATTCAGTTGGGGGTTAAAGAAGTTATTCTTCCTTCAAACTACTCCCAGGAAGACGAAGAACAGTTCAAATTGTTCCAGGTTTTGAATAAAGTGAACAATATAGTGGTGAGTTCCATAAAGTCCTCTCTCTTTAATAACTCAGATATCGAACAAGACCTCGGAAAGATCTTGGTTCTCAAGGAAGAGACAACTGAGTTGAATGTGGGCTTAATATTAGCAGCAAAAAGCATCAACTCAATCGACCACAACTTATCCTTGAGCTGTACTAACGCTTTGATCTACTACTTGCAATTGTTAAACGACAACTCCAACAGCTTCACTATCGACCAGTACAACTTTTCTTCCTTCATGAAGTTGGACCTGTCCACAATTAAAGCATTGAACATATTTCCAACTTCTGTTGGCACCCCACAAGTTGCAGTAGGACTGACCGCGAACATTACCTCGATATTCAGCTTGTTAAACAAGTGTAAAACCACGGCCGGATCTCGCTTGCTTTCACAATGGTTAAAACAGCCTTTAACCAACTTGAATACAATCCAAGAAAGACAAGAGCTTGTTCAGTTGTTGACAGATGATACCAACTTGAGAATGTTCTTAACTAAAGACTGGCTTCCAAAAACTCCCGACGTTAAAAGACTCCTTAAGAAAATAAGCTTGAACATGAAAAAGTCTCTGTCGAATGAAAACAAGAAGCTTGAAGATGTTGTTCGTTTGTATCAGTTGGTAGTGATTGTTCCAGACTTGATTGAAATGTTGAGCACAGTTGTTGAGGAAAACAACGACAAGGATATTGCCAAGTTTGTGACAGAGTACTGGTTGGATCCAATTAAACAGACTCATGAGACTTTACTCAACTTCCAGGGATTAGTTGAAACTACAATTGATTTGAGTCCGCTAGAACACCTGCGAGACTTAAACTCAGACTTCAATGTGAGACCAGAGTTTGACGAATCGTTGATTGGAATCAACGACAAGTTACAAGAAACAAAGAACGAGATTAAAGAGTTGCATGAACAAGTTGCCGATGACTTGAACGTTGACACTGAAAAGAAGTTGAAGTTGGAACAACATGTTCAGCACGGTTGGTGTTTCCGAGTCACCCGTAACGATTCTGTGGTTTTGAGAAACACAACTAAGAAGTACACACAGTTGCAAACTGTCAAGGCAGGAGTGTTCTTTACATGCAAAGCATTACAAGACTTGGCCGAAAAGTTCAACACATTGAACCAGGAGTTCAATGTTAAGCAACGTGAAGTTATTAACGAGATTCTTGATGTCACGTTAACATACCAACTGCTTTTCCTCAAGTTGAACATGACATTGGCACATGTCGACGTGTTGACAAGTTTTGCCAATGTAGCTATCATGGCTCCAACCACATACGTGAAGCCAAAGTTGCATCCAATGGCTTCAAGCACCGAGGATGAAGAGTTTAAGAATAGAAAGATCCAACTTGAAGAGTCGAGACATCCGTTACTTGAAATCCAAGACGATATTACGTTTATTGCAAACAATGTCAACTTGTCCAATACAGACAAGTCATTTGCTATCATCACTGGACCTAACATGGGAGGTAAGTCAACATACATTCGACAAGTTGGTGTGATTGCGTTGATGAGTCAGGTAGGATCTTTTATTCCAGTAGATGAAGACAACTCCACACCAGAGATTCCAATTTTTGATGCTATATTGTCAAGAGTAGGTGCTGGTGATTCTCAATTGAAGGGTTTGTCGACATTTATGATTGAGATGTTGGAGACATCTTCTATCTTGGCTACCGCCACGCATAATTCATTGATCATTATCGATGAATTAGGACGTGGAACCTCAACGTACGATGGGTTTGGGTTGGCATGGTCTATACTGGAACATTTAGTATCACAAACGAAATGCTTTGCATTGTTTGCAACCCACTTCCACGAGTTGACCAAGCTATCTTCCATCTACCTGACGGTGGAGAATCTCCACGTTTTGGCACATGTCGAAGCAGAAAATGAGTCTGACATCACATTGATGTACAAGGTAGGCCCAGGTATTTCCGACAAGTCTTTTGGTATCCATGTAGCGGAGTTGGTGAAGTTCCCACAGAAAATAGTGAGCATGGCAAAGAGAAAGGCCGCCGAATTGCAAGATGATGAAGAGGCTCAAACTAAGAAATCCAAGCTCACTCAGCTGGAAATCACAGCAGGGACTAGCCTCTTGAAGGAAGTTCTTAAAAAATGGAGGTCCGAGTGTTACGATGAAACCACACAGAAATGCAAAACAACTAGCCTGGATGCTATTGCAAGCCTTCGCGTATTGGCTGAATCAGAAAACTTACAAAACGACAAGTTTGTTCAGGAGATATTGCAAACTTTATAGTCTACATGAATATTGATAACCTTTGTTGATCTAAATCCAGGAGCTTCCGACCCTTAATAAACCAGTGCGAATTGCCAAACGTAGCTGTTTCTCTATCGCTGGTTCTCACTTTATCTCTATATAAACATAATTGTCATTGTGCAAGTGATTCTTTGCACCTTTTGAGACAGTTCTCTGCTCTCTTGAATGCTAAATATTTTTCTTTTCCTTTGCCAAAAACTCTTCGTCCCTTGCCTTCAAGAGTTGTACTTGTCTGTAGCGATACAATCCCGGCTTGTCGATACAAACAATGTGTGGGAAGCCGTAAACCGACTTGAACTGGTAGAAATCCTGAGTTCCTTCAATAAAGCACTTCAAGTATAATTCTGCCAACAAGTAGAAGTAAACACCAGTTCCCGTAAAAATGTGCCACCAAGCGTGGCCCTCAAGGATAAACCCGTATGGCATCCCCCATGATCTTCTCGTGCTTCTTGCAAACGTGCAAAAGTGTATGTCCATGTTCCATAAAACGTAACCAAGGAGGAAGATCGCCATACCCTTAACCATTGTCCAGTACAACACCGCACGGTCCTTCGCTTCCTTCACTGCCAGCTTCAGTAGCTGGTACGACTTCAATATGATAAGTAGGTTGAGGATGGCATATGCGGTTTGGTGAATAGTTGGATCCTTAAAGATCAAGTACACCAAAGTAAGCGTGTTCGCCGCAAGGAACACAGTGATCCCCACCTTCAAAGAAGTCTGCTTGGACTGATACTCGCTGAACACAGACCAACAGGGAATGCACGTGGCGTAGATCATGGGCAACTCATCCAACAATTGGTATTGGTACCTCAAGGTCATGTGGAACAACCACAGCCCGATGCCCACCAACATAAACCCAAACCCAGTGAAGATAAACCGCACTCCCAACTTCTGCTGGATGCTCGTATTGATGAACACCATAGCAATGATGATGAACATGGAATTGGTCACAGTATTGAGCGCTTCTGCAATATAGCTCGATACAACATAGTTCTCTTCGCACCAATCAATGGTAGACGTAGGAATCCCCCAGTACCCATCCGTCTGCTCCGGTGGATACGGAATAGCAAATGGAAACATCGACGCTAGTATATCACTTCAACGTACACTCCAATAACTAGTGTGCTACTTTCTTCCAATTACTCACCCTTATCTTTTTCTTTTAAACTACAGAGCAATTCCGACTACACACAAAATCAAAGGGTCCAAAACGTGCTGGAGCTAAAAATTGCAGTCACTCTAAACTAAGCCTTAATTGGTGGCGAACTATTGGTGTACCATTCCAACCAACACTCGTCTCTGTCAGGTCTTGTTGTGTAGGCATCGAACATTTCCATTTTGTCAAAGTCGGTGTTGGTTTTTGTAGATCCGCGGCCTAGCTTAATGGTATTGGCATCATTGGTTATGTCACACCACTCCGGGCTGATGCGGGAATGGTACTTGTGGTATAAGTTAGCGATGGCAAGTTTCATTTCTATTAGTGCGACGTTCATCCCGAGGCACATTCGGATCCCCTTACCAAACGCCATCATGTGCCTGTGTTGCTCTTTAAGCCTCTTTTCAAACGTCTCCTTCAGCTCTTCCAGATACTGGAGCCATCTTTCTGGTATGAACGAGTCTGGTTCTGGGAACACTGTGTTTCTACGGTGGAGTGAAAACGGCTGACAGGATACTGTCGTGCCACTGGGTACCTTGACTGTTTTGTTGCCATCGCTACTCAAATGCACTGTATACGATGTATCTGTTACCCTGGGCTCAGCCCCAGGTATCGCTGCATGTGCACGTAATGTTTCCAAGAGCACAGCATTCAAATACGGTAAACTGTCTACTGCAGTCAAGTCTGTAATCAACCCTTCTTCAAATATCTCCAATTCTTTCTGTAACTTGGTTTGCAAAGACCAATTACATGGTCTCAGTAATTGGTATGTGAGGTAAGTAAGCTGAATGGCTGTAGTTTCATGTCCAGCATAGATATTATCAGACAACAAAGAGTACGCAGCTTTTCCTCTTAACCCGTAGCTGTTGAGAACTCCCAAAGTGCACGAGTCAGGTCTGGTTGCTTCTGCACTTGTGTACATGTGGAGCTGCCACTTTTCAAGTTCTACCGATGCTTTTGATATATCACGAGGTGCTACCCAATTCCAGAACCGGGGTGCAAGCGTCGTCCAAAACAACATCGTAGAAACCATCCGATGTTTCATAATAATGTGTCTCTCCTTTTGGTTGATCAAGTAGTTTGATCCGTTGTTTGCACCCAACTCAAACAGCGTCACAACATCCATAGCCAAGGCCGAGAACAAGGAATAAACGTCCATTCCCATATTCTTTCGAGGTTTAAGCCATCCAGGTGTCTTACTGCCCTTTCCATGTGGATTATACTCAGATTGAATATTAATATAGTCTGGCTCCTCCCCAGTCACAGAATTCTTCTCAACACAGTACAACAAATCTTGCATCTTGTCGGCAAGCAACTCCTGGCTGTTCTTAAAAACGGCACTCTTGCTGTACAACCCCATAATCATCTTTTTCAACTGCAAATGGCCTTTATTTTCCAACGTGGCAAAGATGTTGGGCTTACCATGGTTGGTGAAATTGGCATAAAAGTCAGACTTGGGCATGTTCTTCACGTAGATATCCTGCAAGTACTTTGTATCATTGAAACTGATCAGTGTTGGCGATAACAAAACAACATCACCATACTTTTGGTGGAGCTCATGGACTCGTTGCACCCATCGGTTACTCTGTTGACCATACAAACATGGAATCACAGAAATACGATGGAGATAGGGCCCGGGGATGTTCCGTAAAGGAGACGTCCAGAATGGATAAACAACAAGATAGTATAAGGCAGCAAAAGCCACCACCCCTATCTGTACAAGTAGAAGGTGTTCACTCAAAAGGTCAACGAGCATTGGCCTTCATTTCTTGTCCAAAGGTCTCGTTAAATAGATTTCAGGAACGGAATCAAATGCTTCTCTTGAACTGATAAGCAGCGGAATTTCAATATCTCTTACTATTGCGGCGCGGGTCTTTGTTGGAACCGCGCTTCACCCAAAAGGAGATCAGTTTTGGGCTGCTGTAGATCTGATTCAGGCAGAACTTCGAAGAGCTCTTAGACGAGGAAGGCGGTCTTGAATGACCCACAACGAAGTCATTGAGAGTCATTTCTATCTTTTACTTATAAGAATCTACTCTTTTTCTTATGATCCCAGGACCAAAATTGGCTGCAAATCTGTAGAGATAAACAGAAGAGAAAATAGATTTTTCTTGCTTGCAGGTATCACTATATAGCAGACTTTCCTGGCCGATGAGATATCCACATGTCTAATGTCATTATTCAACATTAGCATTCGATAGCTCATTAGATAGAGAGACGCCTCGAAACTGAACATATCATCTGATTTTTCTTGTACTCAACAGTCTTCAAGGAATGAGCTCCAAGATACAACTTCACCTATAGACAATGTCATATTAGAAGGATTAAGTACATCTCATAAAAGATGTGCTTAATTTATTTCCTTTCCTTGGGAATTATTTAACTAAACCTGAAGAATAGCCAATATGACGAACCATACACTGGCAGTACTGTTGAAACCTTTTCCTTCGACTTCCCGTCTGCCTTTAATTGTTCCAATTCACCGCAATAGTGTGCTAGCAGTGCAACGGCAACTTCAAATTCAGTGAACACGGCTGTGGAAATGTAAGTGTGGTGCCAGTGCTGTTGCTCATTTTAGGATTGTAGTGCCAAATCTTCGAAGATATTCATCACTTTGAGAATGGATCTTCACAGAAGCAAAAGCGACTGAACTCGGCATCTGTTTGGTTTTGTTATGTCCATTGGTAATCAATGGCTCCTCTTGAATATAGAATGAGAAAGAGGAAGTAGCACAGCTCATCACATCTATTGTTCTCAAAGCTCTCTTCGCCCCAAAAATGTGCATTAGAATGGACATGGGCTACTAGGGTGTTTAAGTATGTTGAATAACCTCTAGTCATCGGATAGCGATTGCAATGTGGATAACCTCGCGCAGCCGCGTTTCTATGATATGTACTTAAATTTTGAGCATTGTTTCTGTCAAAAATTTACAAAATACCATCAAAATCTGTACTGCTCGGTCTGGGCTTAGTGACGATAAGACGATGTAGGCACCAACACGGAATCAGTTGCTGATCCGTAAATTTACAAAAAGTAGTTGTGAGACTGCTCCACTTGTTCAATTTTAAAAAACAAAATATCGAAGCACTGTTAAATTTCAGAGACGATTGATAGTTAGCACACTAAAAATCCAAACGTGCGTTCAATCTCTATCTGCTCTAGCTCTCCCATGAATTTATAAGATTGTTGGGGAAAAGACCACTTTAGAGTGATCTTGGTTCAAAATGACTCTCAGCGATCTGCATAACCCAACCACAAGACAACCACTACAAGTACGTCGCTACTGATCAATTTAGCCTGAAAGAGAATCCGCTGCTTTATTAGATGATGTAAGATTAGATTAACAAAGCTCCACTAGTTGTTTTAGGCAGCTATTATCGCTTATGTTGCCTTGTGTACCCTACAATTTTCTAAACTCTGCCTACAGGTACTGAGTTCGAACTTTTTTCAATTACTCCAACCCAGTATGAGCTAAGTTAAGTGACGCCCATTGCTGTACCAATTAAACTAATGCTAAATTCTAATTGGAATATCAGACTAAAACACAACAGCCAACAGAACAACAACCGTCAACGCCAAAAGTAAGCTGTAAGTTTTCCGACTGCCCATTCCCTTGACCTTTCCAAGATTCTTCAATTGCTCAAGTTCGTCGCAAAAACATTCTAACAGCGCGACGGCAGAATCGAGTTCAGATATGACTGTGGTGGAGGGACCACATGGGATTGTAAGTGTACTTTGCACGTTACTTTTCATATCTTTTGTTTTGTTTGTCCATTGGATTTTAATGACATCCTGTAAGTTAAATAAGAAAACCCCGTTGTGGCAAACAAGACCCCAAGACGCCTCTACTGCCTTATAATGCTAACCGGGAATAAAGCCTTCCTTCTCTAAACTCTGTTTTAAGATACATTAACAGTTTCGTGAACTGAAGGATCGGCATCAAGTAGACTTCAGTCAAAAATTCAATAAACACTCACCCCATTTATAGAATATGCTTGTGATAAGCTAGCAGACTGCTCATGGCTGTATGTACAGCGTACTTTAATTATGCGAGAGCACCTATGATAATGTGTCTTAATTTACTTCTAATATTCTTTGTTATGAGCACTGATCCTGTCACAATGCAGATTAAAAGTCCTAAATAATACTCGTTGATTCAGTTGAATCGTAATTTAAATGAGGATCAGATATATGAACAAGTGTTACAACTATCTAATGTGCCACAGACGATCTGTCGAGTGTATTCGAATATTTTTGAGGAGATTTGTTAAGTAACTAGGGATTGTGAATTTTCGACTCTGAGTAGACACCAACTAACAATTGCCCACATTACTAATAATTTTGACTCACCCCAGGAATTCGATATCTATTGACTAAACTGCAATGTTGGAGAATTTATTGTAGTACCTAAACACGATACTAGTACCTTGGTTGAACATATGCCAATCTAATCTGTCGCTTGAAGCTAAAGTAGGAAATTTCCAGTATAAAATCAATTGCTCCTTCATGTGGCCTCACCATTAGATTAAAACCGAGTTCATCTACAGCTACTAAGAGCTCCTTCTGGCTCAAGGTGAGCGCTATAGAAGAGTAGAAGGAGCTAAAACAGCTCGAGGCTGCAAAAAAAGACTTTCCTGAAATGCATTTCGAAGACAAACTCAGGCACGGCTAAGCTATGATAACCCAGTTTAGGTACGAGGATGGTGATGTTAGGTATTCGATGAAGTGAGATGGTTTTACATATATTTTATCTATGAGAATGGTGTCTAAGCCCTTACTTCTAAAGTCAGGGTTAAAAACATTGCGTAAATCAAAGTGAACGAACAGGGACCTCATTGGTTCTCCAAGAAACCATGTTGTAGACACTGACTGCGGCAACAAACTCTTGAAGACTGCTTTGGTGCAGTTGTTTTTAAAGTATTTCATTTGGATGTCGGAGTGGACTTTAATTGGTCCGGAATGAAACTGCCTCTCATTTTAATGAATTGATCAGCAATCTTCTATGGTCACTTTGAATTCTTCCATGGGTCTTCTAGTAACTACCCTTATTACTATTGCAACTGCGCTTGTCAAGTTTCTAAAGATTCCAATTCAAAAAACTACCTCTAACTATGTCTTCGGATAACATTAGAAATGATGGTTGAACATCGTATTGTCACAGCGACAATTTAAGAAATACCACCATCAATCACACTTAAACTCTTTTTTCAGATATCAAGCTACACCAACCCATTAACGTCACTGTCGTTAGAATAAATATTCTATAAATCTCTCTAATTAAACCTTCTGTTCTCCAAGCAAATGCGTAAACTTTTCAGTTTGATGTATACCGCACTCAGTCTTTGCTCTACCCTTCCAGCGGCCAGATCTTTCGTCTTCACCCTCTGCAACTGGAGAAGTAGAGTGCCAGTCGCCAACAGACTTGTATCCCAAGTCAAGCAACTCGTTGTACGGCACGTTGTTGGTGTCAACGTACTGCTTGATTTCTGCAAAGCTCAGCTTACAGAGGGGGTTGATCTTGTATGTGCCCGACTCTTGTTCAAATTCAATGATTGGAAGCTTGTTACGTGCTCCGCCCTGAGAGCGTCTTCTTCCAGTCAAAACTGCCTTGACTCCAAGTTCTTTGAACGCACGTTGGATAGGTTCCACCTTCACCAAGAAATCGTACTTCTCCTCATCAGTTTGCCACAACTCATCTCCATACTTGGAAACAAACTCGGCTTCTGTTGCGGCACCCAGAGGAGTGAGAGTTATCACCTTGATAGGATTATATTGAGTCTTCACCTTCTCCACCAAATCAAGGGTCTGTGGGAAGTGGTAGAGTGTATCAACAAAGATCAAATCAACTGTGGTCTTCAACTTGGAGATCATGTCTATCGTCACCAATCCAGTAAGGCCAAAGGCTGTCGACTGGTAGAGCCCACTGGGAAACGTCTCTATGGCCCATTGGATAATCTCCTGAGGAGTCAAGTCCTCAAGCTGCTCATTTATCTTCTTCAAATCCAACCCAGTCATCCTAATTCCAGTGTCTGCATCAAAGTTATCAGCGAAGTTGCTGCTATATAAACCATTGGATTAGAAATGCATCTGACACCCGTACCGCAGTAATTAATAAGCATCGAAAAATTAAGTTGGTTCACGTGCCATTGCATCGAGCTGACTCTTAATCGTCAAGAAGGGGTAGTGAATGTGTGGTGCGATAAGAAGCAGGACTAACGGTTGCAAATCACCGTTGTTTTGACTGGTGGAACCTTCCATGCATTAGTTGAAGGACTTGTGAGTGTGGTGGAACTTATGAGTTGACCAATACTTACTTTCAACTTTGAAGCTCACTTCGAAACTTACTATTTGAAGTCTTCATATTAGTAATTACTGATTGCCAATTCGACAAGGTTCAATATTTCCCGTTTGGTCAAGGAACCTTCCGGTCCCATCGCCAACATGTCAATCTGGTTGTTGAATTTGCCAGATGATTTGTACGTGATCTCTTGAATTGGTTAACTAGGTGATATCATACCTACCTTTATACTTGTTGGTTGATTATCAAGGCTATGCTGAGTAATATCTTCAATGCCATTACTCATAAGAAACGTGTAAGTTGAACTCTCAGCTGACGATGGAAAGTTTACATTGAATGCTCGTAGAAATCGAAAGCTGTTGTCCCTGTATTAATAAGTGTCTTGTCACATTTTTGACATTACTGAGGCTTACGTTATAGCTATTTTATGGCTTTTTGTGGGCCGGAGTGTATGAACTCCGTTGGAATGCACGTTGTACAAGGAGTCTGGAGTACAAACTCATCTGAATGCTTGCTTACTTCAGAAGTGATTTTCGGGCTTCTTATGTCCTGAGGCAACTGTGTCTTCTTAGCTCGGTACTATGAAGACATTTCCGATGTAGAGGATTGCTTAATTATGCGGTTATCGTGCATACACATTCAAATCAATATAAGATAGCCACTGTAATATGTATTAGCTCTCCTCTTCAAAGGTGGTTGCTAGATTCCATACTCTATGCGGTTGCAAACTTAAGAGTCACAATCATACGTCACATGCCTCATAAAACGCATGTAAAGGTCACACTCTACTTCTTATAGTATAAGTATGCGGGATTAACGCACGGGTTAAAAGCTCTCGGGCATGTGTTCGTTGATCAGTTAGTTCATTATGATTCATCAAATGCACGAATTGCAAGTAAACTGACGTGGGCAAGCAGGGACTCATAATCATTGCAAAAAGATGGAATAAACGGTAACTGCCAGACTCATACATTCCCTAAGCCAAGCAATCTATGGTCAATAGAATGTTCACTTCTATGAGTGACCATTCGAAATCCCTATACTTTCCTTCATCCATTTCATGGCTGCAAATACTTCACCAGGTCACGTGCTCTCCTACAAGCAGAGGTTGCTAAGGTAGAAGAGCAGACAGAGCCCCGGGACCAGAGCCTGTGACTTAAAACCGCCAAGGTCCACGGATTACAAGATACAATTAAAGCGTAGACAAGTTGCATCTCGTATTTCCACCAGGGTGTTGTGCAGACAATTTCAAAATCATCATGGCAGAAGCCCTAATTGCATGGAAGAAGCTCAATTACAACCTGTCCACTCACAAGAGCAACGCTAGAGAGCCAGAACAACACGACTAGCAAGTTAAACAAGCGTAGAAGCCCACAAACATCATACTCTACCAAAAACCTGGTCCGCACTTCCTAACGTCCATACTTTCCTTTCACCCAGATACGTGCACACAACCAAATCCCCGGGCGACTGCCTTCCTTAAACTGTGGAATTTTCTCGACCTGAGCTTTGCCAGAGGTCCCATTCGAGCGCACAGGTCAACGCCCCAGAACCCAATTGTCAACCGAAAACGTTCAATTGTGTTGACTCATCCTCGACACATATCCCGGCCAACTCCCTCCAGCATGTACACCCACTCTTCACTCTGTAGCTTCTCCAGCATCTCGCTTGGTGGGATCCTTCTGTTTCCTGCACACACCAAAGTTGTTTGACATCAGGTGCTGGATGAGACCACGATCATCATGCTATGGCAACAGAGTATGGACTGTTGATTTCCAGCGCATACCCACAGTTTTGCTTGCCCCACGCAGCAGTGTCAACTTTTTGCACACCACGCCAAACCCTTGCCTCACCTCACCACAGTATACCCTCAGTAACAATTTTTTTCACGGATCAATGCTGTCCAGTTTGCGATTAATATAAATACTGATGAAATTCCCCCGAGTGTATTAAGTTTTCATACCATCTTCTTCAATCAACTGATTAGAAACAAATAAAAAAACATGGCCGTCACTAAAGTCTTTGCTCGTTCTGTCTACGACTCCCGTGGTAACCCAACTGTCGAGGTTGACATCCACACCGAATTGGGTTTGTTCAGAGCCATTGTTCCTTCTGGTGCTTCCACTGGTATCCACGAGGCTTTGGAATTGAGAGACGGTGACAAGAGCAAGTGGTTGGGTAAGGGTGTTACCAAGGCCATTGCCAACGTCAACGACATCATCGCCCCAGCTTTCATCAAGGCCAACCTTGACATCACCAACCAGGAGAAGGTTGACGAGTTCTTGAACTCCTTGGACGGTACCCCAAACAAGTCCAAGCTCGGTGCCAACGCCATCTTGGGTGTCTCCTTGGCTGTCGCCAAGGCCGCTGCTGCCCAAAAGAATGTCCCATTGTACCAACACTTGGCCGACATCTCCGGTGCTAAGCAGGACAAGTTTGTCTTGCCAGTTCCTTTCCAAAACGTCTTGAACGGTGGTTCCCACGCCGGTGGTGCTTTGGCTTTCCAGGAGTTCATGATTGTCCCAACCGACGCCCCAACCTTCTCCGAGGCTTTGAGAATTGGTTCCGAAGTCTACCACAACTTGAAGTCCTTGGCCAAGAAAAAGTACGGCCAATCCGCTGGTAACGTTGGTGACGAAGGTGGTGTCGCTCCAGACATTGGCTCGCCAAAGGAAGCCTTGGACTTGATCACCGAGGCCATTGCTGCTGCTGGTTACACTGGTAGAGTCGGAATCGCCTTGGACGTTGCCTCCTCCGAATTCTACCACGACAACAAGTACGACTTGGACTTCAAGAACCCTAACTCCGACCCAGCCAAGTGGTTGACTGGTGAACAGTTGTCCGACTTGTACGAAGAATTGATTGCTGAATACCCAATTGTGTCTATTGAGGACCCATTCGCCGAGGATGACTGGGACGCTTGGGTGCACTTCTTCTCCAAGGTTGGTGGAAAGATCCAAATTGTCGGTGATGACTTGACTGTCACCAACCCAATCAGAATCAAGACCGCCATCGACAAGAAGGCTGCCAACGCTCTTTTGTTGAAGGTCAACCAGATTGGTTCGCTCTCCGAGTCCATCAAGGCTGCCAACGACTCCTACGCCGCCGGCTGGGGTGTCATGGTCTCCCACAGATCTGGTGAAACCGAAGACACCACCATTGCTGACTTGTCGGTCGGTTTGAGAGCTGGTCAAATCAAGACTGGTGCTCCAGCCAGATCCGAGAGATTGGCCAAGTTGAACCAAATCTTGAGAATCGAGGAGGAATTGGGAGACAAGGCTATCTACGCTGGTAAGAACTTCCAGACTGCTAGCACCTTGTAAGTATGTCTATTGAATAGATAATGATAATGTATTTTAGTTGTTTGAATCTGTAGAAACTTGTAAGCTTTTTGCAAAGCATAGTAACTCGATTACTGAAGGGTTCAGTACTGGAAATGACTCAAACCCATGCTATTATTATACAGCTGACCCCAGAGTGAAATTAGAATTTGAATTACTTTCTGGAGTTTTAAACTCACCAAAGGATCTTTCATACTCAAAATCAATTTACAGATTCTACTACTTCGACACCAACAAATTTTGTAAGATTTTGACACAACTTTCAAAATATTCGTAAATTCTGTCAAATGATTTGTATTACAGTTTTCATTAAATCACCCTTCTACTTTCGTAATAGTTGAATCCGGATTGTTCTCACAAGTTACAATATCCATTGTACATCTGCAGTTGATTATGCATCTTCAAATTTCTTCAAGCCCTCCTCCAAGTACCCGACTGCTTCAAAAACCTCTTCAAAAGTATTGTACAAGGGCAATGGAGCTATCCTAATGACATCGGGTCTTCTCTCATCGCAAATAACACCTTTGTCATGTAAATGGTTGAACACGAAATCCATTACACCCTCCTTGGTTGGGTGTACAAACAACAAGGACAATTGAGCACCTCTTTCTGCCTTTGCTGAAGGTGTCAAGATTTTAAACCCATACTCGCCTTCATTTTTGATGAGGTACTTGGACTTGGCAAGCAATCGTTCTAGAAAACCAGTCAATGCAATACTCTTCTTACGCAACTCAGAAACTCCTCCGTACTTTGCAAATATCTCCAACGAAGATTTCACAGCCACTACGTCGATGACTGAAGGGTTGGATTGTCTGTACGATAAAGCAGACTGCAAGGGATCGAACTTCTCTAACATTTTGAAGCGCTCCTCGCTGTTATTTCCCCACCATCCAGCCAATCTTGGCTTAAAGTCTTTGGTGGAGTTGTTACGGGTGTACTGCTCATGGACATAGATCCCGGCAATTGCTCCTGGGCCCGAGTTCAAATATTTGTAGGAGCACCACGCAGCAAAATCCACACCCCAGTCGTGTAATCTAAGGGGTACATTTCCAACGGCATGAGCCAAATCCCATCCTACGACAATCCCCGGGTACTTGTTCTTAGTGTATTTGGTAATTTCTTCAATTCTGAAGTATTGTCCTGTGTAGTATTGGATGCCCGGAAAGCATACCAAAGCCAACTCTTCGGAATGTTGGTCAATTGCTGCTAATATGTCTTCAGTTTTCAAATATGTCTCAGAGGAAGGAGCCAATTGGATCAAGTGTTCTTCATCGTATCCAAACAACTTGACCAAGTTGAGAAACGCATAGTAGTCAGAAGGGAATGCTTGCTTCTCAAACAAGATCTTGGTCCGCGTGCCCTTAGGCTTGTAGAAGTGGATCAAAAGTGCATTCAAGTTGCTGGTGAGTGAGCCCATCACAGCCACTTCGTTCTCTTTAGCACCAACAATTGGTGCAACCAATGGCAACAATGGCAAGTCAATGTCAACCCATGGAGTCAGGCCATTGTCTTGGCCTGGGTGATTGAAGTGTGACTCAACACCTCTCTGGCTCCAAGCATCCAATTCCTTGTTTATGGCGACCTTTGTCAGCTTTGGCATAAGCCCAAGTGAGTTTCCACACAAATAAATAGACTCTTTGTCGGGGGATTCTGGGTTGGGGATTCCTAGCGTTCTGAAGGTGGGAATGGCGAACTCATCTTTGTAGGTGGGATACTTTGTATCAAGCAGCTTGGCTTCTTCAAGTGACATTTGGTTATTTTTTTTATGATTCATATTGAGATCGGAGATGAAGGATCGGAGGATGATTGAGAGTGAGGTGGGGAGTTTGGAAGGTGATTTGTACACAAGAACCAGCAGTGAATTTGCGAATGAATCATTTGGTACTGAAGAATTCGTTATGGATGTTCATGTTAAAAGGTTATTTAGAGTAGATTAAAAGTCAGTATTTCATGAACCAAATAGACATAGTGGTATTTGGAAACGAGAAAGATACACCTGCAAGTAGATGAGTTGTAAACACTTTACCGATCATTCAGAAATCTCTAAGTAACTAGTTAGAACAACTAAATCGTTACCTCCCTCTGGTACGTCATACGAATATGAAAAATTCCCCAATTAAAAAAAACGAAACCAACAATGATTCATTCTATCTTGATATGTATGTCCCCAAGCCAAAGTCATTGCGTTAAAGCATAGTATACTAACCTTCAGTCAACCAAGATGGACTTCCTCGCTTGATGAAGTTTTACACACCAGTTGATTTGGCCACACAGCGATTACTCTTACAACAGGTGTACCAACTAGTACTGGTGAGAGAGGACTCACAGTGCTCGTTCATAAATGCACCACTGCTCTTGGAGGATGTGGATGATCTCAAAGTGATATATAGACACTATGCCCGGTTGTACTTTGTGTTTGTGGTGGACGACCAGGAATCTGAGTTGGGAATAATAGACTTGATCCAGGTGTTTGTCGAGTGTTTGGATAGGTGTTTCAACGGAGTGACCGAGGTGCACTTGATTTTCGGGTGGCAGGTGTTGGAGACGGTGCTAGAGGAGATCGTACAGGGGGGAATGGTGATAGAGACTAATATCAAGAAGATTGTGGCTGCCGTGGACGATGCTAATAAAGGAGGAGATGCTCGTGAAACGAATAGGTTGGGCAGTTCGATATTCTCCGTGATTGGAGATAAGAAGTTCTGGGGGCAATGATTGAGGTATAATAGAGGTTGTTGTCTTTGGAGCAAGAACAACAATAACTAAGAAGGAGCATCAGAGATGCAGTGGATATTTGGGGATTTGACAGAACGAGAGAGTCTGTAACCCCTAAGTTAACTTTTGTGAGTCTGTGATCACAAGTACTTTGGCTAGTCGAATGCTTGTAAAGGCATTAACATTCGTATGTTCACCGACTTCTTTGATCTAATATAATGCATAGTATGTGAGAAACAGAGTAGTGTAGAGACTAGGACTTTAAAGCAGAGAAACACTATTATAGATAACATTGATTCAATTATGTATTTACAGGATATTCAATCTAGATGGAAACATGTTCACGGTGAGAGGTAGAGCAATGCTATCATTATGAAACTGAAATGTTCAAAAACAAACATCAAGAACAAGTCACTTCATACTTCAAGATTCTCTGCTAACCTCACTCACCTCCAACTAAAGTAACTTCCCCATCCTTTCTTCTTCTGCAACTGCTCAACCTCATTCAACTCATCTCGAGCAACATCCATTTGCCTCTGCAACTCTTCCTCTGCCTTCTTTCTTTGGACTTCCTTGTAATCCACAATCTGCTGGTTGTAGTTACGCTGTTCCTTGTCAAAAGGAGACCCAATGCTGCCTGTTTTCCATATCGGATCATTAGACTTGGATGTTTCCATGGCAATACGCATCACTTCAGCCTGTTCGAGTCTTCTCAACTCTCTGGTCGATTCATATTCGGCTCTCACTTCTGGTGAGAAGGCAGCGATAAGCTGTTCATCTGTCGGCGTTGTATACTTGTAGAGAAGCGCTCCTCCTCCTACAATACACGATCCCGTGAAGTACACCCTGGCCCAGCGATACCACAAGGGTTTGGACATTCTGATGGTAGTAATTGTTGAAAACTGATTGGCTGTATCACGTGGAGATGCTTTATGCTATTTGGTAGCGCATATTATATACAGAGCACAACAGTTGAGGAAGAAGCAGTGATCTCTACAATTCTTCTTTTTCTAATTCTATTTCTTCGTCTCTGATAAACAAGTGTGCTTGAGCACATTCGTATGATCATAGCCCAAATGAGTTCAGCCCAAATGAGTTCAGCCCAAATGCGTTAAACCCACAACTAGCAAGATCCAGTAGATGACGACATCTTGCCCTCCATAGTCTCCATTCTTCTCTCAAATCAGCCTCCAGCAAATACAGAAGCCATCAAGAAATGATGACTAACGATCAGTGCCCATAATAATCGCCTCTGATCTTCATCGCTACTGCTCCTATACCTAAGATTTGGTAGCGCACTTTTTATAAACCAATACGCGTGCTTTAAATTACTTTCCCCAGCTATCCCTAAATTCCGTTTCCCCATTAGGAATAAACCACCGAGCACATACCAGAAGGCCTACCCACACACCTACACTCTGCACTCTCACTACCTTACGGCCTTGCCATCGAGTGGTCATAAGCTGATGTTGCTCACCAAAAAAAAAAAGAGCCATTTTTGGTGGCACAAAAAAAAGCTGAACGACGGATTTCTATACGAGCAAAATACCCTTAGATTCTTCTGAAGTAACAGCATAGCCACTCCCATGTTGATCCAGTAGTTGAAGTTACCATTGCCAGCTTTTTAATAGTATAATTCAACTTATTATAACCAGCGACCTTTCCCACACACCATTGCGATTTTTCAACAAACTTAGCACTATGAATAAGGAAGAGATCAATCCGAGTCATGAGTCGGAGAATGTTGACCACAGCTCGGGCGATGATAGGAAGGAGCATGAGAAGAAGTCCAAGTCGTCGACGGGAAAGAGGAAGTTCCATCAGAAGTCGAGAAACGGTTGTTCTACGTGCAAGAAGCGCAGGGTCAAGTGTGATGAAAACAGGCCGTCTTGTAACAAGTGCACCAACTTGAAGTTGTCTTGTGGGTATCTTACCGACGCGGTTGATGCGAAATCAGAAGACGAAGTCGAGGATCTGCGTCCTGCGGCCAAGAAGCAAAGAAAAGTACTGAATGTTAGCTTGAAATCGCCTACTTTGGTTTCTGAGATCACTCTGGCTTCACACAGCCCAAGCACACAACAAGCAACACCTGCGCTTACTCCAAGTCCAACATTGAAGCTGGAAGCAAGTAGCGGTGTTCAGAGTGTGCCTAGTATCCCCAATCTTCCCAATGGATTCGCAAGCAGTCTTCCAAACGGTCTTTCTGCATCTCCAACAAGTATCCCAAATATACCAAACGGAATTGCATCTATGATGTCAAACCAAATACAACAAGAAATGTCAAATGCAATTTCAAACGGCCATTTATCAGGACTCCAACAATATGCTCACCAATTTTCAGAGCTTGCTGCTGCGGCCAACATTCCGCAGCAACAGGAACAGCTGCCACCACAGATGCCACCACAGCAAAGGCCTACACCACCTAAACAAAAAACTGCACCGAGTGCAGCCCAACTCGCTGCTGCTGCAGCAGCAACTGCAATGGCTGGATCTAACGATGCTGCCGCGGCATCCAATGCAAACCCTTCCATCAGTGAAGGAGTTGCCAACCTCCTCAATGCTGGAAACCTCAATAATATCAACCTCAGCCACTTGGTGAACAACCTCAGCGGATCCGGCACTGACCTCAGCCAGTTGGGTAATTTTGCATCGCTTTCTAACTTGGCGACATTGGCAAACTTGCCAATCGACCTTAGTAATTTGAGTTCCATCCTTGAGCTGTCTCCAAACATGCCTAATCTTGCACTGTTGGCGAGCCAGTTTTTGAAACCAAAAATGAATGAACCTACTGTCGACCCGGTTGAACCTACTTCGAGCGTCAATGATTCTACGGATACCCAGGACGACCCCAACATGAATCCAATGAACGATATGAGAACGTCCAACCTCAACCTACTTGACCTTCGTTTAATGTTCCACTACACCTCACAAGTTTCCAACACGATTACCGGGGCAGGCATCTCGGACACCAACATTTGGAATTACGATATTCCAATGCTTGCATTCGAGCACCCTTTCCTCATGCATCTGATCCTTGCTTTTAGTGCTACCCATTTATCACGAACAGAAAAGGGATTGGACCAGTGTGTGACTAGTCATAGAGGTGATGCGCTTCGGTTGCTTAGAGAAGCAGTGCTTAATATCAACCCTGAAAACACAGATGCACTTGTGGCCAGTGCGCTCATTTTGATTATGGACTCATTAGCCAATGCTAGTTTCCCATCGTCCACATCGCCAAAGCTGCTACCAGCGCTGGCGTGGATTTTCCATGTCAAGGGTGCCGCGACGATTTTGACTGCGGTGTGGCCATTGACAGAGAAGCTGCGTTTCTACAAGTTCATCAGCGTTGACTTGGGGGACATTGGAGAGTTAATCAGTCAGAGGGTGCATATCACCAAAGATGGCACTGGAAACAACCGTTACTTTACCGACTTGGAGTGCCATGACCTGGATATCAGCGACTTGTTCCCTGTTGAGATTGACAGCCCGTACTTAATTACTTTGGCGTACTTGAACAAGTTGCATAAGGAAAGGTACAAGTCTGATTTCATTTTGAGGATCTTCGCATTCCCAGCGTTGTTAGACAAGTCATTCTTATCACTTTTAATGACGGGAGACATCAAGGCCATGCGGATCATGCGGTCGTACTACAAGTTGTTGCGGTCGTTTACTACCGAGCTCAAGGATAAGGTTTGGTTTTTGGAGGGGGTGTCACAGGTGTTACCTGTGGACGTGGAAGAATATGCCGGAGGAGCAGGAGGTATGACGATGATGTTGGATTTCCTTGGAGGGGGGCCACAGATTGTGGATAATAACGAGATTGATGAGGAAATCACCAGGTTCGACCCATCGGGGTTGTTGGCAAACAAATTAATTGACACAGATAACTTGCCCAGTGATATCACGAGTAATTTGGATGTGATGCAGGGAGAGCTGGTGTTTGATATGAAATAGTTTGACTTATGTATTTAGGGTTTTGGCCGTGTAATTTAATTGAGTATTTATTGAAGATGAACGTATGGCCGAGCGAAGCGTGAATGAAGAGATGGCGTGTGGCCGAGCGAAGCGAGTGAACGAAGAGATGGCGTATGGCCGAGCGAAGCGAGTGAACGAAGAGATGGAGTATGAAAAATAAGAGTATAACACTCGAATGGTTGGTATTGTTGTTAAGTGTCTTAGTACATTTGACCCGGAGTGAAATGCACAAGAAAAGAAATAATGGCTGCAAAAAGTAGTCACGAGATGCAAGAGAGTAGTGGGTGCAATAACTTCGATACCAAAGAATACATTCACAAGGTTAAAGTGGAACGATTCTGCAAATGAGTTCCATTGGGTAGACTGCGCCCACCGGGTATGTTTGTCAAAACATTAAAATTGTTGGTATGTAGACGAGGTGTTTGTTTGGTTTTGAAATCGCCTGTTCATTCTATGTGTTTTGGGTGATCCGAGTCATGATATGCAAGTGCACAGCATCAGTAAAGCGAGCCAGACTCGGGTTCAGCAATCATATGAAACGTTGTAGCCTGTATGCATGGCAATGTTTTCGGTATTCACATGTAGATGAAAATTGACGATCAAGCACCCAGATGTTCGGAATAATCAGGGTGAGCATTGCATGAGTGTCAGCCTGGTTCTTAAGAATGTCGATGACAGCAGAGGCACTAAACCAGGAATGGTTGACAATATATTAGACTAAGTACCTCGGTATGAGACGAAGTCTCATACAAGATTTTCATGTTACTAGCAGACCATGCTTGTTACCAAGCACCCACAGTCTACTTCCCTGTGGGTCCTTTCTAAACTCCTTTCTGAGCGCTAACTACCACACTAAACTCCATAGTCCACACACAAACATGTGACATACAAACCAACGGATATCGCATTTCCTCACTCCAACCTTTTGTATGGGTGTAACCTTTCTGTAGACGAGCCACGAGTAATCCAAAGTAGGGAGCCCTCTCCGGGAATGCCGACGGTGGAACCTCCTAAGTTTTACATACATTACAAGTCTCCCATATACCACCAGTAGAAGTAGAACCACTAATCAACAGACAGCATATCCTCTCAGACAAGCCAAAACCACCACCGAACAAATTAGTCCAAATTTTTCACCAGCCAATTTGTATGACAAAAGCATTACTGTGTCTTATTGTTCACTTTATTTCGCTTGTTATCTCTTTCGGATCTAGTATTGTACTACGGTCATCGTAAAGATAGCAGATAGTTGGCAGTAGATAGTAGAAAAGATGGTGTAGAACACACTAGAGGACAGTTACGCACCTGGACTAATCCACACTAATCAGCACCCACCAGTACACACCCTGGAAACACCAGGCCCTTGATGCCACCTAATTCTAAGCAAGACGTTCTAAAGAATGCCAGAAATTGCCCTATTCTGCAGTGGAAACCCTCGCTGTGAAAACTTACCATTACGCATGAGCTCCTACCATCAATCGCATCTCTCTATTTCTGCTTTCCACCCATGCCAGACCAACTCATCGCATCGCATCTCATTTGCATCTCATTTGCATCTCATTTCGCATCTCATTTCGCAATCGCTGCCTGCCAACCCATCTCACACTCTAAACCAACTAACTACAGTCCTCCTCCTCGTCGTCACACGACCCCCGCTAATTCCTTCTTGTACTCAACAATAGAATCGCTTAACACTAAAAATTTAACGGGCTGCATTTTTCATCCTCCATGCTACAATCTATCCCCATATGTTCCTCATTTCCTGCTGTTTCTGTGTTGTGCTTGTGCTTGGTGCTAGCATAATACTTCCTAACACTGTTTTTTTTTACTCTGCCTAGATGATCTACAACTCATCAGCTCAATCCTATTCGCTTACACGCCATTCCCAGTGCTCACTCTTTACACT
>JAJMBT010000062.1:0-24770 GCA_030565385.1 Kodamaea neixiangensis
TAATAGAGTTAATAGACTTGAAAATACCGGTCCTTTGTACACAAGATACTAGAACGGCACAGGCTGCGAATGTAATAAACCTTGCTATTAACATCCCAGCGGTGCCCTTTTCCAAATAAAATTCAGCAAACCGACTCACATATAACCTTCGTTAGACATTTACGAAGGTTCATTGTCGTATATTCAATAATATTCTTGTCCCTGGGATTCGCCTCCTGTATGGTTGGTTATAATAGAGGCTAAATTAGACATTGTTGGCCGAAGTGAATTTCAAGTGTACGGCTATGCGATCCTTGGCAAGTACTGTTGGATTGGTACCTCTTTTGTGGTTGGCCTGGATGCCGTAGAGGGGTGGATTTGTAGACTAAGGTCAGTTACGGTATACTCGGCTTGGGTGGCATGAACATCAGAACACGATGATTTGGGAATTCGAGGTACTCTTGGTGCTTCTATATGGTGGTCATCAGTTGAAGTAATTCAAACTCTAGTTATCGCTTAAATGCAGCACGAGCAAAACCGTTTTTCTCGAAGTTATCATAAGCAGTCCGTGTGTGAGTCGACACTGGCTAGATCGATATTCGCAGGTTCGTTCTAATGGATAGCTAATGCACGTTGCTCACCTTGATTCTTACTTAAAAGCTGGTGCATATACGTGAATCTCGTAGCAAAATGAGATTAGCATCGCCCTACCGACTCGCCAAGCAATTGGCCGTCAGTTCATAATGGGTGCACAGATGACGATGGCTATACAACCATCTGCTGATCCATGCCATGTGGTAGCTCCATATCAGCTAAAGCAAGGGGAGTATACTCATGGTTCTAGAAGATATTTTTCGGCAAGTATTCAAGCACTTTGAAGTGATTTAAAATCTTAGAGTAATTGATATTTTAATCTTTTTTATCTGTGGTTCAAAACGAATACGATGCAAAATTGCTGCTCTGCGTCTTCATTGCTGCACTTATATTTTAGAACACGTAAGGGGGTTGGAGCAAAAAAAAAGAGGAAGTGCCTATAGAGTATGTATCTTTAGAGTATGTACCTGTAGAGTATGTGAGTGAGTGTTGTTAGATTAACACCTTCTTAGGTGTTTATGCTGTCGTATCTAAAATGTGGGGTGGAAAGTAGTGAAAAATTCATACTAATATAATTTCCAGCAGTTCGCAAAACAGAGGTGAAGATTAATCTACTCATTGATATTTCAAAGCCTTCGGGTGCATCACGGCGAGAAGTAAATGAATGACTGCTTGGCTTGAGTAGACTCTTACATTGAGGCTTGAGAATGGTGACTTCGCCAAGATAGCTTTTAGAACTCACTGGTAAGTGTATGTAAACTTTGATGTGCTGTGAATTCGAGATGTTTTACCCCATATTATTTTTCACCGTAAAATTTGAAGTTAAACGAAAATCATCTGGACGTACTATGTTCTTTGTTGAACCACGTACATGAACCGTGGTAAAAGTGGTCAATGGTCTGAACTGAATACTTGATCTTCAAAAATTCTTCGAGACTCAAGGCTGTGAATGACAAGTATTATTAATATAGGATACCTCGTGACAACGTTGGTAATAGCAAATTGAATGTGTGTCTTGGGTTGAAGAAGACAAAAGAAAACGCTTAGTATTTTTCTTATGAAACCGGGGAAACGCATAGTACCTGATACTGCTAATGAGATGGGATAGGATCTAGGTGTATCTATATATTTGGAAGAGATCATATGTAGTCATTATAACTCAATCTATGGAGAAAGCATCCAAAATGGTATTCATGTTATCATTAGCGAGTACAGTCTATGGTGGTAGGTGTAATAATTGTATGCAAATTTCTCCGAAGAGTGTGACGACTAAGTTTAAGTTTAGTGTCCAAGGAATTTAGCGTAAAATTTGAGTTGCTATGAGTATCGATTCAATCTCTCTTCACTTCCCTTGAATTTCATAGATAACTGGGAAGATCTGAATCTCGTGTCGCATTCTGTTGACACAGGATAAAATTTAGTGACATCTTCTTAGTCATCGAGCCAAACTTCACGACATCAAAAACATCAAAACATCAACAAACTACAACACACCAGCACCAACATGAGTAGCAAAGAAAAGGGCTCATCGCCCAAGAGCAAGCCCAAACCAAAGGACAAAACACCAGAGGTGCCTACTATAGACAGATACAGCGAACTCAAAAACCAGCTAACGCAACAGATCCTCAAGAAACAAGAATTAACCAACAAGTTGAGTCAGCTTGAAGACTCAATCTACGAGAAAGAAAAGGACTACTTCAATGAAAGTACGTATGGGAATATAGTCAAGGGGTTTGAAAACTTCTCCAAGTCGAGTGGAGGAGGAAGTTCAAACAAAAGGAGGTTTCAATACACAGATGAAGACCATATCTTCAGTCTCAGCTCGATCAGTTATATAAAGACGTTGATGAGGAGGCAAGGGTATGTGAATGGGAGTAGTTTAAGTCCTGCTGTGGTGAGTGGAGTGCCTGCGAAAGACGATTTAGATGATTATGAGGATTCGGTGGAGCCTGTGGGACAGGCTCTGCCGTTGGTGAAAACTGACGGGGGGACCCCAACACGAAAGAGAGTAAAGAGAATGATGGATGATTAGTTTTGGTGATCAAAGAACCTGAATGAGGAGTTCTTTTAGTCTGTACGGCTGGAGTTGAGATAAAAGGAAGATTAATGAGACAAGAAAGGGAATACGGGATAAGTGTTCCTTGAAATAGTACGACAGCAGATCAATTTGGCTGAGCATACTCTTAGAGTAAAGATCACTCACAAATAGGGGGTATGAAGATGTCCACGGGATATAACTTTCCCTATGGGTGCTGTCAATACCTTTCGAGAGCTTCAACCAATCAAAATGTAATATAGCACACGAATGAAACAAGGAATGAAGATAGATATACAGTAGATTAAGGTATGTTAATGAGAGTGTGGGCATCGGGGCTTCATTCAACGAGTTAACACTTCATTTATTCCAACCTCCATACTCATTTTAATTATAGAAGAATCAGATATGCAGATTGAATGCCAAAGTAAGTGGTAACAGCAGGTTCTCATCTCTACCCTTGAAGTTATTTCGCGATATTCTACTTCTCATCCTTCTTCGTCTTCATTAGCTGCTTGCATTAATCTATATATACAATTCTTATTATACAAGTAGTATGACTTTAGACTCATCCATGTGCACTTAATAAGAGTTCTATGGGTCTCTTGTACACTCTTCATATCATAAGTGAAGGGGCATTATATGTCATTCCAACTTCACCCATGAATATCTCATCCGGCTCCTCTCCATTTGTCTCATCGAGCATACCAATTCATTTATGTTTACCATCTTGAAGTTGTAGTATGTTGCCGTAAGATGTTTACTCTTCTCTTGGAGAGTAGTTGTACACCCAAGGTTGTGTTGCTGGATAATCTGTAGGCACTCTCATCTCCAAAGGAAACAACTTGTCGGCTTCCTTAACGTTAGCCAACTTGTACAAAGCCGGTTCATTCTGCTTCAAGTCCTCCATAGCAGTTTGTATACTCTTGTACTGTTTCGAGAACTGTGCCTCTCTCTTGTTCCTCAACTGCCTTTGGTAAACACTCCAAGCATTGACAATAGTCTTGTGCTTGATCAAATCCTCTGCCGACAAGCTCAACAACTTGGGCTGCTTTCTGCTCGCAGACAACGCAGACAACTGGTTGACCACCCTCTGCGTGTAGATGGTCGTGGCAGACGTCTTTTTTCCACGTACAAACTGCTTGAATGTGCTGTTCAACTCCGCGCTCAACATCGTTGTGTTTGTTAAAATTTTTCAATTTGATTTGATCGTGAAAGCAATTCAGGAGCACGAAGAAGCTGAGGCAAGAAACGCAACAGAAGAAGGCTAAGGTCATAGAAGAGACAAACATAGATCGAAACAACTAAAGATATAGTGAAGGAACAAGATTAACACAAGAAAGAAGGTAAATATGAGCTCTCAGAAAGATAATGCTGGTGGAGACTTCCCACCATCCTATGAAGAAGTTGAACAGCAAGGTAATGTTCAGAGCCAAGGACAAGGAAATAGAATTCAGGAACCTCCAAGAGAGAGTAGTCAAGGATACAGTTTGACTGGTCAATCTCAACCACACCAATGTGCTCAGTTCGGAGCAGACTCTCAAACTCATCCTGCTTATGACCGCCCAGCATATGACGAACCAGCTTATAGTAGACCTGCTGTTGAGAAACCAGGAGCAGAGAAGACAAGCTATGACCAGCCAAGTTATAACCAACCAGATTACAATCAGCCGGCTTTCAATCAACCATCATACAATCAAGGCCCTCCTCCAAATACCTACTACGTACCTCCCACGCAGGTCAACATAACTCAAGCTCCTGCCCAACATCTCAATCCTTCATATCAACAGTACCTTCAACGTGACCAGGAAAGAATAAAGAATGGTGACTTTCCTAAACCTAGACTGGAATTCAAAAGAGGTGCTCCATTGAACAAGGGACACAAGAGCGGAGAGCGCACTGGAGGTGGTGCATTTCCAGGTGCTAGGGGTGCTACGTATGATACAGCTGCAAACAGGTAACACTATATTTACCTGACAAGACTTTAATGAAATATGAATAATGAGTATTCATATATATTGGTACTGCTGGATCAGTATTTGCCCTTTTCTAACTTCTAGCCCTTTTCTAACTTCTAACACATACCTTCTACGGCTGTATGTGTTTGGTATCAATAATTTCGGTTTGTTTCAGTAGTAACGTTTCTTGCAGATGCTCATAAAGCTTGCTTTATATGCAATAGCATACCCATTCTTTGGGTTGTCAGGATGCTCATCTGATGAGAGTAGGCAGGGTTTCAATAGATTTATCTCCTTGCCGTTCCAAAAATACACTCTTACCCACTCATCCATCCATAACGTCTTTTAACACAACCAGCATCATTTCCATTTCGCTTGCACTCCTTCTTTCATCATTGATGGCTGCAAATTTTCAGTGCGCAATGGTTGCAAATTTTAAAGATGGTTGAAGCACGGAGTGCAATAAGTGCAATAAGTCTTCTAGCTAAGCACTCCCAATAGGCTCACGAAACCAGAGTTACAAGTTCTTGAAGTATGCGAGGTTAAATACGTCGTTCCCTCTTTACTTCCAACTATTCACCAAGCAACGCATTTCACCTACTCAGTCCATTGTTCATCTTCTCACACTCCATCCTGAACTTACGTTTTCGTCATGTATCATATATATTCAAATGAATGTCCGTGGCTAGAATACACAGTTACGTGGATGCTTGCAACCATCCTAACCAGCCTCTCTTTTCCGTGTCCCTCTTACCTGAGCACCGTGTCACCGTTATAAGTCCATCCTCCAAACTGCTGCTGTACGCTCTCACTTAAAAAGTCGTCCACCACCGAATCCTGTGGCTTCTCGTTGGTGAAGTCCTGGTCAAAGTTCGATGTGTCTAACAAACTGTCTACGTTTGGCTTGTATGGTGGGATGTAGGACTTGTTCAACAACTTCACCCAGTCGATATCCTTGAAGAATGGGTGTGCCTTGATTTCGCTCGCCTCGTTTAACCGCAACTTGGGGTCCTTCTGTAGCAACTTGGTGATTAAGTCTTCTGCGTCTGTGCCCTCCAAAAACGCTGGGAACTTCAATGGGTTCTGCAATATTTTACGGTACATTGTGGGCACGTCATCGTGGTAGAATGGAGGCAATCCCGTCAACATCTCGTAGAGTAACGTTCCCAACGTCCACCAGTCCACGCTTCTAGTGTACCCCTGGTTCAACAACAACTCGGGTGCCAAGTACTCGGGCGTGCCGCAGAAGGTGTTTGTCTTGTCTTTCTTCTCCATGTTTAACTTGCACAACCCAAAGTCGCACAAGGCAATGTGACCCTGGTAGTCCAACAAGATGTTTTCCGGCTTCAAGTCTCTATAAATCACATTCAACTCGTGGAGTGACTCCAACGCGGTCAACAATTCAGCAATGTAGAAACGCGAGCGGTCCATCGAGAACTTTCCCTCGCGCTGCAAGTGCCAGAACAACTCGCCTCCGTTGATGAAAGACAACACCAAGTACAACTTCTCTGGCAGCTGGAACGAGAACTTCAACGGCACGATGAACGGATTGTTGATGCGTGCCAACACCGTGCGCTCTGCGAGTGTGTGTGTTACTTCGTGTCTCGAAACAATGTGCTGCTTGCGCAACGTCTTGAGTGCATAAATCTGCTTGGTGTCCTTCTTCACCACCTGCATCACTTTCCCAAACGAACCTCTTCCAATCACCTTCAACAAGTCGAGGTCGTCAATACTAAGCAGCTTCTTGGTGACCGGCTTGAACTCGATGGTCAACATGATCTCTCCCATCTCCTTGGCTATCTCCTTGGCCACGTCCAAGTTGTAGTTGGAGAACTTGAGGTATTCGTGGTTCATCAATCTGATGGGTTTCACGTGGTATTTGAGGTTGAGCGGGAGCTTGATGGTTCCGATAAGCAAGTCGCCAATGTTGTTTGCGTTGGTCGATTGGATGCTGTTGTTGGTGAACAAGTGCTTGCGTTCTTCCTTTTGCGATTCTGGGATCAACATGTTGGGCAAGCGCATAAACAAGTTGAGGTTCAAAAAGTTGGAGCCCGTGCTTTCCGAGCCCACCAGCGAGGGCTGGAGCGGTGCTCCGCCCTTCTTGGTGACGTCAAACAGCACCACCTGGTTCCAGGTCAGCTGGTTGACGGTTCCCTTCTGCGGTTCAATGACCAAGACGTTGTTTTCAAACTCGATGGTGAGGTACAACAAGGACTTGACCAAGTTTTCTGCGCTTGGGATCGTGATGATCAGCGGCAAGAAGTTCGACGCCACGGTTCCTGCCAAGGTGTCGCCCTCCTCTGCGTCCAAGGTCGCCAAGTTCTTCAAGAGTTGTTGCGACACGTTTTCGTTGTTCGAGTTGATGGCCAACGCGTGGAGAATCTGCTTGTTGTTGTTGATATTGATGGGCAACTGTATTTTGCTCAGGTTGTAGATTTTCACTGTGAGTAGCCCCGGGTTCGACGACGCTGTGATGTTGGGTTGTTCTATGTTATCGTCCTCTGCCGTGCCGCTGGCGGCGGTGCTTTGGTCGCTGGGGGTTTCTGTAGTGGTTGTGACTTCGCTCGGGACGCTGGTGCTGTCATTTTTGTCTTCGTCTTCGTAAGCAGCTGAGGAATGGCCATTGGTGTGGCCGCTGCCGCCGCCCACGGTGCTGCTCGAGTCGTTCGGGGCATGTTCCGCGGCGCCGTTGGTGTCTTCGTCGCGGTCGTCCTCTTCGTCTTCGGCTTCTCCACCACGTATGCTCAAACGCAGCACGGAGTCAGATAAATTGTTTGTGGAAAGGGAATGCCTCGGAGAATCCGTCGAGTGGATCGAGTCGGGAGTGCCTGCGCCAGACCCTGGGGTGATTCCGCCAGAAGCAGGCCTATCCTGGGGCGAGGATGCGCCAAACTTGAACTTGCTCTTGAACTTGAGCATGCTGAGGTGTGTTTTATGTGTGAGCAAAGGAAGAAGAGTGGTTGGAATTTAAGCGCTGCCGAACGAAATGAATGAAATTTAAGGTTCGAGTGGATGCGCAAAAAGGAGACCCACCAGACGTGTGGAGGAGCAGAGAGAAGCGAGAAAGCGATGTAGATGGGACGGACGAGGCTGTACACGTGTAGAGTAGGTAGCTGGGTGGTTCAGGGTATGTATATAGGATGGGAAAGCTGCAACTGGTAGGGGCTGAGTGGCACAGCAAGACATTTATTGGGGGTTGGAAGTATATGCACTAAAGATATCGGCTATAGCAAAGGGCAGGTGGGAGAATCAGAACAATACAGGGAATGGGATGATTGCAGCGAGAGGATGGGACGTGGGTGGGTGGTGTCAGATTACTCGGCACGATTCGCTAACATGTAATCACAAAAGAGAACAAGTGAAGAACGTACGAGGAATGTTGTATGACGAGATTTGATTTGAGAGTGGGACTGGTGTATGGTGCTGTTGGCACGGATTTGAGGGTGTGGTGTGGAGAGTGGATTTGGTGTTGGATGATTTGAGCAGAAGGAATTAAGACGGTTGAGAGTTGGGTTGTGGGTTGGGATGTTGATAACGATAAGCCACAAATTAGTGGAGAATGGTAGGAATGGATGGTGGTTGTGGTATTTAGGTGGTGGAAGTTATTGTGTGGAGATTAGTGGGGTATGTACAGTATAGATGGAGATGGTGATGGTGATGGTGATGGTGATGGTGATGGAGATAGTGATAGCGATGGTGATGGTGATGGTGATGGTGATAATGATAGTCTAATTATTAGCCTAATATTCAGACGTTAATATTGATTATCATTAAGAATGACGGCAATCCAGAAGAAGCGAAAGCGTGACGGAAGTTGATGGTGACGGAATTTTCCATGTATGCCAACAGAGAGAAGGTATGTTTCAGCTGCCAGATGACGTGACAGATAGAGATGACGGTCCTGTACTGTAATAGGAGTAGTGCCGTTTGACGTGATTTTGGCACGTGGAGCGCCTGGAAAAGCCGTTAGGTTGACAGCATGGGGTGTAGGCTGATGATACGGACTGACGGGGGAAGTGTGTGTTTGAGCTGAGTGGATGGAGTTCAGAGTGGAGTAGAGTGGAGTAGAGTGGAGTAGAGTGGACAGGTTGGAACAGGGTGGAACATGGTGGAACAGAGTGTATAATGCACTGCAAAGCTCGTAAACGGACCAACCGTGATGATTTAGTGTGACCATGAGGGGCTGTATCTTGAGGAATGAAATTGTCTGAATTTGGCATAATTTTGCAGCCACATAAACCTTAATGAGCGGAGTCAAATGTTTGGAAGGAGGTGAATAGTGTGGGTAGTTGAAACTACTCAGCTTCTCTATGAATAGTGCCCGTAAAGTATCTGAAAGGATGCGGTATTCTAGAGCGAACTTGTGTTCTGTTATTTCTTGTGGAGACGTTGACGTGGATCCATTTTTAGATTTTGGTGAATTTCACATAAATTTAGACGAAATTGCTTCATGGGCTTTGGCGGAGCGAGAGTGTTTATGTGTGAGTGTTTCTATGATGGCGAATGACCTTAGGGTTTGTGGTTAATTCTGGAGTGATTTTCAGGAAGTATTAACGGAGGCTCACATATAGCCCTAAATAATGTGAGTCACCATGAGAGATTAACAGCACGAGTTCTAAGGATCAGCGCGATATTTGAAGAAGCCGTTGGATATTCAATTTGCAGACGGATTTGGAATGCGGAGTAAGATGGGGTGTTTAATACAGAAAAGTGTGTTAATTTTTAGTAGTTAATGCATTCGTATTCTT
Source organism: Kodamaea neixiangensis (assembly GCA_030565385.1). Lineage (NCBI taxonomy): Eukaryota > Fungi > Ascomycota > Pichiomycetes > Serinales > Debaryomycetaceae > Kodamaea > Kodamaea neixiangensis. The sequence continues at coordinate 9,315 of JAJMBT010000062.1, forward strand.
AGCAACAGGGCATTAAAGTCTTCTGAGTTTACGAACATCACATAAAACTTCAACACCCCGTATCTTGCCTGACCACCTGCAAATCAATGTCTGTGTGAGTCGATTGGTGTGAGTCAATTGCTAAACTATGAAGAATGCTCTTTTATAAGACAGAACTATCATTCCTGGCAACTGTCGTACCAACATCTACACAGAAACTGAGTGTCTTCTACTTGGAGATTTTAAAGATGCAGTACCCAATTCCTCGAAACTATAACTCCACAAAGCTGTTTCACTCCATGTCAACCATTACAATGATCACCGCAATAGAACCTGGAAACATACTGAACTGGTTAGTTGAGGATGCCCAAGCACATTCAATTGAAAGAAAAATATGCAGGATTTGCATCCATGATCAAGTCACTACGTACAGGAAACAAGACCACGACAACTATTAAGATCAGACTGGAGATCTTCCACAATAAATCTTATTGTGTTACGCTGCTCACAAATATCGCTACCACTTTGGAACAATTGCACTTGTCTTTCTTGGTCGCGAGATGTTATGCTACACTGCCATGGCACCTTCAACTCGTTCAAGAGTATACGACCTTTAACTGAATAGCTACTGGCCGCACACCCTTGCACCCTCCTTTCAAAGCACCTCACATCTCTGCCCCAAGTCCTACACTCCCTCCCATCCATCTCTTCTCCCCCATCCCCAGCATCTTAACTCACGTGACTTCGATTTGTTTACATTCGGAAAATTACACCAAAAGACAAAGAAATCAATGACAACCACTGTTCTTGAACCCGTGAACCTCTCGTCGTCGTCGGTTTCGTCGCCATCCATCCGAGTGCATTACAAGAGCGCGCTGAATATGGAGAACATCCCGCCATTGGAAGCACTAGTTGAAAACCAGCGCAAGAACAAACGAAGCCCGAGCACTCCCTTGACCCCGTCGGTACAGCCCAATAGAATAAGACGCAAGCTAGCTCATGCAAAGGCAAAGACACATAGAAATAGCATAGGCGAGACGCCCGAGTATGTGGATATGAAGTACCGAAATTGGATGATGGCAGAAGAATTGCGCAGGAGTAAAGAGATGATACTGTTTTTACAAATGGAAAGAAAGTTTGCAGAAAACTCGTTGGATGAAGGTAAGTAACAGGAAAGTGAATCATGTTGTTCCAGCGACCACTGTGATACGATAACAATTCGGATTGGTTTGTAAAAGAGAACCGGATTACCTTGATTAAGGAGAAGCGTAACAAGACGCTCTTCAAAAACATATCACCCTCCGCTCGCTCAAAACAAATCATGAACCAACAACCAACAAACTTTCATTCTCCTGAATGAATCATTGCACTTTACATGATAGAGAACTCCGACGGGAGATCATACGTATAACGAAACACTCAAACGACTCCAAATGAAACTACCAAACATTTAAATATCACACCTGTAATTGGTCGTGAAGGGAAATGACGTCTATGGCGACTAAAACTTTAAGGCATCAAACGGACATGAGGGTTGCCCAAGGGCTTAATGCATTCTGTACTATAATCTAGCTAACTTATTAATTTGCAGTGTAGACCGTAGATAGAAAGAGAGTTGTAATCGCATCTAAATGAATCTACAGTCTAATAAAGTTTTAGACTTTGATCTATGTTTATTACAAAGTATGTGACCGTACTAGTATCGTCTGAGCTATCCTAGTACTAAAGTAGTCTCAACTCATGTTCTAATAACTCCTGGTGGACTTGAAGTATTCCTCCATCTTACCCTTCGACTCAGCAGCAACAGCATCCTTAGATTCATTCCATAAACGGACCCTTTCTGCCATTTTCTCTTTCGCATCATCTCTAGAGCCTCTGTTTTGCAAATCACTTGCAAGCCATTTGACTGCGACAGGATGAAGTGACTCGCTGTACTGGATCTTCAACTTCTTTCTGCTCAATTCTTCCTCTTCTTCAACAGGTGCACTCTGCTTCTCGTGGAATTCGATATCCTTAACCAGAAAGTCATCCTTGATGACTCCCTCGCTGATATGAATCAACCTGTCGTACCAATCCTTCTGCAACCCATCAAAAATATGCGTAGCATAGATCACACAACAGTTCCGCGTCACACATTCTCGTTTCAAATACGACATCAACTTCTGTCTGATGATCACATCCAAGTCGATGGTGACCTCGTCTAGTAACAATAACCTCCATGGTTTCACCAATCCCATGGCAATCTGCACCCTTCTACGTTCACCGTCCGACAAACTCAACATGGACCAATGAGGGTCGATATCCAAGATATCGATCAACTCGTTTCTTCTGTCCACGAAGACATCTCCACCGATCGAGGTGATCAACGCTCTTACATTGATGTCACGTTTGACAATCTGGTTGGACGCCCATTCAGTTCCCAAGTACGTGATATACTGGTTAAGGTCTGCGTTCTGCTTGCTATACTTCAACTTGTGCTCCTCGAAAGGATCAACACCTCCCAAAAGCAAGTTCCCACGCTTGATCAACGTTTTTCCTGCCAACAACTTGAGCAAAGTCGACTTTCCAGCACCATTCGGGCCTATGAGTAAGTTGAATGTTGACCACTTTATCTGAAGATTGATGTTTTGAAGACCCAACTTTTCAGTTCCTGGGAACTTGTACGTCAAGTTGAGCGTTTCAACAGCAAGTGTTTTGTCTTCAAGGTGTTTTGGATCCATGATATTGTCTAGATACACAGATCGTAAGAATCCTTAGCTGTTTTTATATCCAAAAGATCAGCACTGAAGGCATAACCAAAGATATGGTGAGACTTTTTTTTTTTGATTTGAGTCGAAGTCTGAGTCATCTGATTACGAGTCGACTTCGACCCCCAACCCTATTTGTAATATCTGAGGTGAAGTAATTTCAGCTAAGACTCGTTCTGCTATGGACATACTCCACCGGGTATACTAACTATGCCCTTTTAAGGGATAGCAGTGTAGCAATTGCTATTTATGGGTAGGAGTGGCTGCAAAAAATACTGGCAACTTTCTAAAAATTGCTCAACATCATGGTTGAAGAAGGCTTTGTTTATTGGTATACGCCTCAACTAGTGCATGGTCTCAAAAGCTAACACTTCTCTTTTTGATATCTGGGTTCTCCTCGTAGTAAACTCTAATTCAACTTAGACAACTCGCAAGTTTACCTTATTGAACGATTTCAAGCTGCCACACAAGTCAACAAGTAAATGAGTTCCAAGTCTTGATTCTTGCGCAGGGAAATCGTCTTTGCGGATTCGCTTTTAAGAACTGTCATCTCAGTGTCCACAGCAGAATAAACCACCTTAAGGCCGTCATACCACCTGTAAATCTAAAAAAACATCTACCTCCTTTCAACCTTTTAATTTATACATAACTATACATTTAAAGTTCAGACACCCAACTCAACACATCTTTTCTAACCGGCTCATTTTCAATCTTCTCAAGAATGCTCTGAATCACATCCAAGTACGTAAGCCCTGTGTTGTTCTTAATATACTTTCTGAAGTACGACTTCAATAACCCCTTGTACTCGTAGTAAAGCCACTGGTTGTCGATTGTTTTCATCAACTCCAAATCCTCCTCTTGTTCTTCAGTGAAATCGTCTTTCAATATCTCGATTCTCTCAGTCGTAGGGGTTTGGAGCGCACTTGAAATTTCGTTCAAGTTGTTTACAATCGAGTTGAAAATGATAAGTAGAAGGTTTTGGAAGATATCTGAATCCTTTGGAGTTCTCAATTCTTCATTTACTTCGGACTTTTCAACCGGGTTTTCTTTTGGATCTTCCTCTATTGGTTCGTCCTTTCCTTCTTCTTTAGACTCAGTTGGTTCGTCTTTCTTTTCTTCTTTAGACTCAGCTGGTTCGTCTTTCTTTTCTTCTGCATCTTTAGACTCCTCCTCAGCTTCCTTTTTATCCTCTACCGCTTTTATTTCCTTCACCTTTTCCTCTTCATCGCCCTTCTTGCTCTTCTCATAGAAGTTGTCCAACACCCTATTGGTCGACTCCATACAAGACACATTCTCAATTATCAAATTATTCTCCAAAGCCAAGTTCTTCTGTACCAAAAATTCAGGCCTCAAGATTCCGAACTCAATCAAGTACTCCAAAATCAAAAACACAACCTGTGGTTGGTGGCTCCAGATTCTGAAAATACATTCAATAATATACAGTTGTCTGGCCTCAAACTGCTCTTTGCTCAACTCCAAAGTCTCGAAATGTGGTTCGTCCTCAAAGTAGGTTACTGGTGTACCACTCACAAACTTCAACTTATTCACATCTCTAGACAAAATACTCACCACAGAGTATATCGAACGCGATCCGATGTACGCGTATGTCTGGAAGATAACATTAATCAAGAACTTGTCGGAGTCGATCCCAGGCACTTCTGCAATGGCAGTCTTCAACTCATTGTACAACTCGTTGAATTCGGTGTTCGACTTCCAGTGTGAGATGACAAAGTCATACACCTTGTTGGATATCTCATGTAAAGGTAAACCTGAGTTCAAGTAGACAAAGAGGATTTCCTCTTGAGAAGAAACAACAGACTTTTCTGCCAACAGAGCACTCTTTTCAGAGTGAATCTGTTCGATGGTCTGCTGGTGCTCTTCTCCGTACAAGTCGACATCGTATTTTGCTGCATACTCCGAATCGAAGATGGAAATATTCAAGTACTGGTAGAACTCGTCTAATTTCTTGACGTCTCCTGTTTCTGGATCCAAAGTTGCAAGACTGTCTTTGATTCTGTTCTTGTTTGATAATCTGATTTCCTTTGAAATCAAGTTCTTGATAAAATTTTTCTTAGGGTGGTACTTCAAGTTGCGGAACTTGTGTGAGTCTTGCACCCATTCATCCCATTTCCAACTGAACTCGAAGTTTGAGATTTGAATAGTCATCCAGTCCAAGAAGCGGATCTTCAACTCGTAGTCCAAGGTGTTCAAGTTGTTGTAGAAGTATCTAATGGCACGGCCAAAAACAGGTGCAATCAGCTCAGGTGATTCTCTACAGCAAGTAATCAACACTGTATAGTAGTAAATCTCAAAGTGGAGCGTTGAAGGCAACTGGAAGATCATGGTGAGGATACTTTCCACAGCAATATCTTCCACTTTCCAAGTTGAGAGCGGAGGAGTGTTTTCGCCCGACTCGTTGTCGGCATGGATCGTGGTCAATTCGTCAATGCTCGACCCAGGAGGAGCAAACAAATCTCTGTGGAAAAACAAGTCTAGTCTCGACAACTGAATCGATGCTTCCGACTTATTGAAGGACAAGTTGGTCAAGATATCGAAGCACAAGTCCTTGAAGAAGAGACCTGCGAATGTGCTGATTGAAGGAACTGTCTCAAAGTCTGTGGTTTGGTACACCTGGAACAATACTCTCGAGTTGTTGTACCATAACAGATCAATGAGGCCGTGTGGCACTAGACCGGTTAATTTTGGCATCGAAAATTGCGGCAAAAGATGTTTGACCAAATCTGTCGAAATAGGATTCTTCGACAATGCAGCCTCAACTATGGGATCAACCAACTCAGGGTAGTTCAAGAACAACTTGTTTTCCAAGTTGCTCCAGTCCTTGGCTTCTGTTTGCAATTTGTGGATTGCAGGGAGCACCAAATCCACGATTTTTGCTGGTTCGTATGGCAACTCGTAGTTGTCCAATTTCGAGTCATAAGGTTGCAACAAACTGTTGGACGAATTCTCCACGATTGCAAAAGTGCCTGCTAATTCCACCAACAGGTTCATCTCCGCCACCAACTCTGTGTTGGCAGTGCTCTCGTTACTCAACAAGTACGGAAGAGCCACAAGAGTGTTGTAGTAGATGGCCTGGGCCAACCCATTTCTTTTCTCGGGAGTTTCATTCTGTAAGTCAATAGCCAACGTTAAGAACTGTCTGAAGATGTTGGCGACAGCGTTGCCCTGGATGATAGGGTTCAAAGCAGCAAAGAACTTGAGAATGGACTTGATGTTGTTGAAGGAACCTGCGTCTTCGGACGATTTGCTGGCTTCTCCAATAGTGTCAAGCAATTCTTGGGTTCTTCCGTGTAAGTACTCCACCAAGTACTTGGCCACTACAAAGTTTTTGGCATTACAGATCAAGAACAAGTTGCACACGGCGTTGATCTTCTGTGGCTGTTCAACAATTATAGCGTACACAGTGGTCAAGATGTTGGTTCTCAACAAGTCGATCTTTTCGAACTCAGCAACAATCGGATTGGAAATATACGAAACATCATCAATCTGGTTGACAATGTTGGGGTTCTCTCCCAAGCCACGAATATCTTTGCAGACATTGTTGATCAAGTCCTGGGTAGGATCAACATGCTGTCTTTTATTATCATGGAACTCGTCATCGTACTGAGATTGAGACTGGAAGGATTGACCTTGGAACTGGTCTGCCTCGTAGTCGTCTCTTGAACGCTTGGCTGGGGCGAAAGAGTCCATTGGTGTTTTTTTTTTTTTAGTTTTTCACTTTCATATTGGAAGAGAATACGAGTGTGGGAGAAAGAGTGGCTGGATAGTTGGAAGAGGTCGGAGGTTTTAGAGGAGTAAATATACACCAAATCAAACTGCGTGTATTTACTTCCACAATAAATCCATTACTAAGATCAACTTTTCAAAAGTCTTTAAGAAACAACCAAAGACATACTAGTACCCACCACACCCAAAGCTCCACGCTCACAACAAATTCTTATCCACCAGTAGACCCACCAGTAGACCCACCAGTAAACTTCCCCCTCTATCCAACGCTGAATAACTGCCCGAATAACTGCCGGTACCTCGGGATCGTCCAAGCCTCATCACTTGCGAGTTCCAACGCTCATCGGTACCAATTTTTGTGCCCCATACGGCCTGCACCACAGTCCGGCAGCACCCCCAGTAAAACCCTTCTCTTCGCTGAAAAATTCTTCTTTTTCTACATTATACGCATATCCAACCATCCAGCTACCCATATGTCTTCTCTCCCACCGTCCAGCTCTCCTACGTCCCAAGTTACCGCACCTCTCATCACCAGTCCCAGCTGCGTAGAATTTGTGGCCGACACAGTGTGCCCAATGGGGCAGTCTTGTATACAGGATTCGTGTGACTCAGCAAGAACGCACCCCACGGTATAAAAGGATCGAAACGTCCAACTTTCAAGTTCCCGCAACACATCAGGCTTCTTCAACTTCAACAGCCAGGCATTTACATTCAACTGTAAGTACCAACGAGATCAAATATGAGTATCAAACAAACCATCAACAGCAAGCACTTGGTCATGGACGGTGCACTTGGCACGGAGCTTGAGCAGCTTATTCCCAAGCTGGCCGAGATCCAGCCCAAGCTGAACCCCTTGTGGTCAGGGATGGTATTGTTGAACCAGCCGGAGTTGGTCCAGCAGGTTCACTACAGTTACTTGGAGAAGGCGCAGGTTGACGTGTTGATCACCAGCACGTACCAGGTGTCGTATGACAGCTTGAAGAAGTACACCGATTTGGATGACGATGAAATCCACAGCGTCTGGGACCGCAGTGTCAAGGTGGTGCAGGGTGCTATCGACCAGTACAACAGCGAAGAAGACCACGCTCCGAAAAAGGTGTTTGTCGTTGGGTCGATCGGGCCCTACGCTACCTTCCTCGCTGACGGCTCGGAGTACACGGGAGTGTACAAGGACGTCAACATGGACCAGCTTGAGACGTACCATTTGCCACTCACCAACTTCTTCCTCAAGCATGATGGCGTGGATGCCATCACGTTCGAAACAATCCCCACGTTCATCGAGCTCAAGGCCATCTTGAGAATGATGCACAGATTGTTGCAGGAAGGACATAAAAAGCACTTCTACATCAGTTTCAACTTCCCCACTGCGCGTGGCTTTGGCGACAGAACATCGGTGAAGGAAGTCATGAACTACTTGGTTGGACAATTGACAGAACACGAATTGCTCAAGGAGTACTTTTTGGGAGTGGGACTCAACTGCTTGGACTACAACTACATCACCCCGATAGTTGAACAGATTGAGGATGTGTGCAAGAAGGAGCAAGACATGGAACTCCCACTCATCATCTACCCCAACTTGGGATTCTACTACGACGAGGAGAATGACGAGTACAAGGTGAACAAAGACATGAAGAATTGGGAAACCTTGGTGAGAGAGTGGTTGGGATTCAAGCAAGTGAAGGTGATTGGAGGGTGCTGCAGCACCTCGCCAACGGAAATCAAGGTGGTGAGAGATATTGTTGATACGTTGGTTACGAGGTGATAGATGTATAAAGATGTATTTTACAAAGAAAAGTATTAGTTAAGGTTAGTGTAGAGGTGAATTCAATGAAGTTTCTTATCATCAGAGTGATCAAAGATGGCTTGTTTTAGACCTCCTGTGTCCGACAATCTCATCGACAATTATCGTAACTTTCAACAATAGCTCCACAAAACAAAGATGACTCGTACTCGTTCAGCGATATTGATAGTGGGTTACAAAGCTGATAGCATTTCTCGGTTCTAAACCATCTGAAGTTTCTAGCATTTTGAATTCCTTGTACTTGACATCGATCCCATCTCTCTTAATTTACTGTAAACAAAGTCTCAACACACTCAACAACTACACCTAAACCATCCAAGATCATCATCAAAAACTCCTTGCTGATCTTCAAAGTATGATCGACACACCCAGGCCAAATCATAAAAATTTTTGGCTCTTCCAACGGACATGGCTGCAAATTTTCCTGACGTGTCCCAATCGGGAACCCATCATGTCACTCCACCCAACGCTTCCTCTTCACCGAGCTCACGAATATTCACGATGACCCGAGTAAAGTTCGGGTCAGCTGTGTGCACACTCCAGCTCAACCCGTCCCTTCTCGTACGCCAGATCAAGTTCATTATTGTGTACTAACATTCACAGATAACTTCGTGCAAATCACATGGAATAACTCAATCTACAAGGCCAAAATCCATGCCAAAAACGGCATGAAAATAGTGATGTGATTACACTTGAGTCAAACGAGCCGCAGGGAGTGCTTTTCTTGATTCCCGGGACCATGCCAATCACTCCACTTTATGGAGACTTCTTTTGTTCTTATCTTTGGTCGTTTCTCTGAAGGAAGCTGGCTCTCGTAAACCACGTCCACATCAATTTCGCTGAGACTTATACTACAACTTCACCTCCACTCTGCTCTGCTCTGCTCTACACCTCTCACAACCCTAACGATCATCTGCTCATCGTCAATACACATTTCTATTGCGGCTGGATCTGAAAAGTTTGAACCGTTGCACACTTTTTTTTGACTCTGGCTCAACAACCCGTGCCGCAATAGTAAGAAACAGAATTTGACTTGCTAGAGATAGTGGTATATAAAAGCCCGGCAGTTTCTCCTGAAATCCTTCCCAGCCACCAGATTTCTAAGATGATTTCAAGAAACATTCTTCGGGCTGCTTCCAAGGCCCGTTTATCTGCTGTTACTACAGTCAGATTGCAGCCTGCTAGGTTCTTGCAAGCATCTGCTATCGCTGGCGCGACTGCAAACGCCAAAGCAAACACATCCTCGGCAAACTACAACAAGGTGTTCAACCCTAACGAGAAGGTCTCCTTCTCCAGGTTGGACACCTTTGCCAGACGTCATTTGGGTCCCACGCCAGCTAATGTGGACAAGATGTTGTCCACCTTGGGGTACTCTGACCTTGATGAATTTTTGGGTAAGGCTATTCCCGAGCACGTGCTTATCAAGCGGAAGTTGCAGGTGCAGCCTCTCCAAGGGTTTACCGAGACCGAGATGCTCGACCATTTGCACGAGCTCTCCGGTAAAAACCAAATCTACAAGTCTTTTATTGGAAAGGGTTATGCTGGTACCAACTTGCCTCCTGTGATCCAAAGAAACTTGCTCGAATCACCTCAATGGTACACGTCCTACACCCCATACCAGCCCGAAATCTCCCAAGGTAGATTGGAGTCGTTGCTCAACTACCAGACCATGGTCTGCAGCTTGACCGGCTTGGATATGGCCAACGCTTCCCTTTTGGATGAGGGAACTGCAGCTGGTGAAGCCATGTCTTTATCGTACCACAACCTCAAGGGCAAGAAAACCAAGTATGTCGTGGACACGAATTTGCACCCACAAACTTTGGAAGTTATCAAGTCCAGAGCAGAGCACTTGAATGTTGAGATTGTCGAATTGCCATTGACCACGCCTGCTGGAATTGAGCAATTGCAAGAAATCTCTTCGCAAGTGTGCGGTGCTTTGGTCCAGTACCCTGCCACCGACGGTTCCATCACAGACTACACCAAGGTGGGTGAGATCGTGCACAAGAACAAGGGTTTGTTTGCCATGGCAACTGACTTGTTGGCCTTGACCTTGTTAAAGCCTCCTGCTGAATTTGGAGCGGACATTGCATTGGGAACCTCGCAGAGATTCGGTGTTCCATTTGGTTACGGTGGCCCCCACGCTGCTTTCTTCTCCACTACATACAAGTACTCGAGAAAGATCCCAGGCAGAATTGTCGGTGTGTCCAAGGACAGATTGGGCAAGCCAGCCTTGAGATTGGCCTTGCAGACCAGAGAACAACACATCAAGCGTGAAAAGGCCACCTCCAACATCTGTACTGCACAAGCCTTGTTGGCCAACATTGCTGCCATGTACGCTGTCTACCACGGTCCAGAAGGTTTGAAGAACATTGCAAAGAGAGTCTTTGGCTTCACCACTCTTTTGGCTACCCAGATCGCACAGCAGCACAAGATTGTCAACGACAAGTGGTTTGACACCTTGACTGTTGAGTTGAACGGTGTCACCGCTGACGAAATCTTGAACAAGGCTTTGGAACACAAGATCAACTTATTCAAGGCTGACGACAAGACTGTTTCGCTCACCTTGGACGAAACCGTCACCTCTGACGACTTGAACTGTTTGATTTCGATCTTCACCGACGGTTCTATCGACACTGCGCAAATTGATGAATTGCCAGGCTTCCCTCTGGAATTCCTGAGAACCACACCATTCTTGACTGACAAGGTTTTCAACAGCCACCACCTGGAAACATCCATGTTGCGTTACATGAACTTGTTGCAAACCAAGGACTTGTCGTTGGCCAACTCGATGATCCCATTGGGATCGTGTACCATGAAGTTGAATGCCACAGTTCAGATGCAAACCTTGTCGATGCCAGGTTTCACTCAAATCCACCCCTTTGCGCCAATCTCCCAGGCACAAGGCTACAAGCAGTTGGTTGACGAGTTCGAAAAGGACTTGAACGACATTACTGGTTTCGACGCCACCACCCTGATGCCAAACTCTGGTGCCCAAGGTGAATACACAGGTTTGTCGTTGATCAGAGAGTACCACAGATCCAGAGGCGAATACGAGCTGAGAAACATCTGTCTTATTCCTGTGTCTGCCCACGGTACCAACCCAGCCTCTGCTGCTATGTGTGGTCTCAAGGTTGTACCTGTAGCCTGTTTGGAGAATGGATCCATTGATTTGGATGACTTGAAGGCCAAGGCTTCCAAGCACGCTGCCAACTTGTGTTCCATCATGATCACATATCCATCGACATACGGATTGTTTGAGCCAGGTGTCAGAGATGCCATCAACACTGTCCACGAAAACGGTGGTTTGGTCTACTTGGACGGAGCCAACATGAACGCACAAGTTGGATTGACTTCTCCAGGTGACTTGGGCGCAGATGTGTGTCACTTGAATATCCACAAGACGTTTGCATTGTCCCACGGAGGTGGTGGACCAGGGCAGGCACCAGTCTGTGTCAAGGAACACTTGAAGCCATTCTTACCAAAACACAACTTTGTTGACACCCCACACTCGACTGCCGAGTCGATCAAGGCTGTCAACTCTGCTCCATATGGTTCTGCGCTGGTGATCCCAGTTTCCTACTCGTACATCAAGATGTTGGGAGGTAACGCTTTGCCATACGCATCTGCCATAGCCATGCTCAATGCCAACTACATGTTGACACATTTGAAGGAGCACTACAAAATTATGTTTGTCGACAGCAACGCCTCTACAAACGAGGGAACCAAGCACTGTGCGCACGAGTTCATCTTGGACTTGAGAGAATTCAAGGCTGTTGGTGTGGAAGCCATTGATGTGGCCAAGAGATTGCAAGATTACGGATTCCACGCCCCAACCATGTCATTCCCTGTTGCCGGTACCTTGATGATTGAGCCAACCGAGTCGGAGAACTTGGAGGAGTTGGACAGATTTGTGTCTGCCTTGATCTCGATCAGAAAGGAGATCGATGCATTTGCCAACGGCGAAGCATTGGGAACTGCATTGAAGAATGCTCCTCACTCGTTGGAAGACATTATCTCTACCAGCCAAGAAGAATGGGAAGCTAGAGGATACACTAGAGAACAAGCTGCATACCCATTGCCATACTTAAAGACAGCCAAATGCTGGCCTACTGTTGCCAGATTGGATGACGCATATGGTGACATGAACTTGCTCTGTACCTGTCCTTCAGTGGAGGAGGTTGCTGCTGACCAGTAAATTATTCATTTCTACATGTATTTAATAGATTATAGATTCAAGGTAAAGAGTGTAGGTTCGATTTAAACGAGATAGTTTAGTGATGGAATGGAGTACGTGGAATGCGTTTGGGGCTGTTGAATAAATTATACGGATTCGAAACAGAATGAAGATCTTCCCGGTCACTCAAATTGTTGAGCTTGTCGTGTGTCATTCTAGGTACTTCCAGTATTGGCCATTATTATACCTGTTCAATTGGTAGAGAATAGATTAATCCGATCACCATCTAGAACATTATTCTTGCTGGAATCGTTACTTACAGTATCTATCGAGCATTGACAGTAGCCAGATTTATCTCAGAACCAGCGTGCCCTACAACTCGTGATGACAGCATTTGGAAAAGAATTTAGAAAGAAGTACTTTACGGATGCTGATGAAGATGCCCTCTTGGTGAATCATGGGTCGTATGGTCTTTCGCCCACCCCGGTCTGCAAAAAGTTGAGAGAAACAATAGAAGCGAGTATCTTGTTTCCAGAACGGTTTCATCGGCAGGAAATCAAGGAGGTTTACGTTGATGCACTCAAGGAGGTTGCTGAGTTATTGAATTGCGATTATCAGAGCTTGGCTCTCCTTCTGAACGCCACAACAGCTCTCAATACGGTCTTGAGAAGCTTGGAATTGGGAGAGGGTGATACTATACTCTTCACAACTAGCATCTATGGACCTATTGGACACACAGTCGAGTACTTGCGCGACTATCACGAAGTTGGTTTCGCGCAGTTCTATTTGAAGTTCCCAATGAGTGATCAAGAGATTGTGGACACCTATGAAGCAGCATTCAAGGAATTCAAGCCCACAATGGTCATTTTCGAAACCGTTATTTACATGCCTGGCGTCAGGCTTCCTTTCGAAAGGTTAATTGAGCTTGCTGATGAATATGGGATTATTTCTGTAGTAGATGCTGCGCATGGAGCAGGGATGATACCTCTTGATATGAGCTTTTTGCAGCCAGACTTCTTAGTGGGCAACTTGCACAGTTGGGCGTACGTTCCAAGAGGCTCAGGTTTCGTTTGGGTAAACCCCAAACATTACAGGGAAATTCAACCCTTGGTCTCGAACAACGAGTACGCCTGCCCTAATGACGAGATGTCTGAAGAGTTTGAAAACAACTTGGTTGTGCACAAGTTTCGCCAGGGTATAGAGACCAACTTCCCTCAAATCATGTGCATCAAGAGTGCTCTCCAGTTCAGAAAGAACGTTTGTGGAGGCGAGCAGAATATTAACAAGTACTGTTATGAGTTGGCTGAAAAAGTAGGTGAGGTTATCCTGAAGAAATGGGAGACCAGTGTGTTGGAAAATGATGAAAAAACGCTCACTACAGCGATAGTAAATGTCGAGTTGCCCTACTTTGGGTTTAGCATCCAAGAGTTGATGAGAAATCTTCCTGATCTCGCAGCTGAGATGAGGACGAAACAACTAGAGAGGAAGTCGTTCGTCCCTGTAACCCTGCACAATGGGAAATTGTACGCACGGTTTTGTTGTCAGATTTATAATGAGATAGACGACTTCGAGAAGGCTGCAGACATTGCCCTTGATGTCTTGACGACGTATGCAAAGGATGTTTTGTGCAAGGCGGATTGAATTGTTGTGATGAGCTGATACTTGGCGTTGGGTTGATGGTGGTATCTCTCTTGAAAATCGAATTCTTTGTGAAGCATCTCTGACTTCATTTCGGCCTCTCGAACGATCCTTCATCATTTTTATACAATAAGGTTTAACGAATCGCTGAATATCGCGTTTGTACTACTGTAAATACTGAATATTGCCTTTGTATTACTGTAAATACTGAACTCTACCTCAAGGGAAGAATGTTTTCAAGATGGGACGAATGAGTCGTTTTACATGGGATACTGATTTCAAATGCTTAATAGGGTCTATCAGCAGTTCTACAATAGAGAAACTACATGTATCAACTTTTTTTACATTTTACTATACTCTAAAACTTTGAACTCCAAATCTTTACTATGGTGTTCTTTTAATTGAGGCCAACTCCTTGATTCAATCAAGTGTTGCTGTGATCCCTGGTAGAATCTTTAAACTTTATCAGCATCAAATTTTCTTTAAAACAGTGACGACAAGCATTCTTGAACCTTTGTCTTCGGCTATTGTTTAACTTAAGTAAACATTCTCTTGTGAACTTATCGTTACTCCTTTTTGTATCCATCTTGATCCAACGTTCCTTTTCTGTCATGTTCGCAAATATGGGATAAGGATTTGCAGCCACCCAAATAAACGGATTCAGGTAGTTTTTGAAAGGATTGTTTGAAGCAAGAGGTATCCGAGGAGATGATGTCAGTATTTGATGTGTTTGTAAACCTGGAGAAGCATTTGTGTCTGGGGCTGAACAAGTTGCTGTGAGCTTTGTTTCTGTAGCAGTTGGAGCAACATCAATCTCTTGGTTTGGGTCTACTCTCAGGTAGAGAGTTCCCCTTTTGAACCAAGAGCAGCATGATCTTGCTTCTGTGGTAGAAGCCAAAGAGGTATTTTTGGAAACGTTTGGGCCTACTCTCCATTTGAGAGTTCCCCTATTGAACTTTCCAAGCCTACCAATTTTTGCTTCTGTGGCAGTCAGAGCAGCAGCAATCTTAGAAGAGTTTGGGCCTACTCTCCTGAAGAGAGTTCCCCTTTTGAACCTTCTAAGACCAGAATTTGCTTCGGCTTCTGCAGAAACAGTGGTATCCTTCGAAGAGTGTGGGTCTATTCTCTTGAGAATTCCCCTTTTGAACCTTCTAAGTCTACCGACTTTTGCTTCTGTGGCAACCAAAGCAGCAGCATTCTTGGAAGAGTGTGGGTCTATTCTCTTGAGAATTCCCCTTTTGAACCTTCTAAGTCTACCGACTTTTGCTTCTGTGGCAACCAAAGCAGCAGCATTCTTGGAAGAGTTTGGGCCTACTCTCCTGAAGAGAGTTCCCCTTTTGAACCTTCTAAGTCTACTAATTTTTGCTTCTGTG
>JAJMBT010000063.1:0-23994 GCA_030565385.1 Kodamaea neixiangensis
CGTCCACTACTTCTCACACCACCACCACTATTGTTACTGTTACAACATGCTCTGACAACCACTGCGCAGAAACTACTGTTCCAGCCACCCCAGGTGAGACAACGGTTACTTCCAGTGGTGGTACTACTGTCTACACTACTTGGTGTCCAGTTACTACCCCAGAGACTCCAGCCACACCTTCAGAGACTCCAGTCACTACCCCAGAGACCCTGGTTACTCCAACTGCGCCAACAACACCAGTTTCACTGGCAACCACTTCTACCATCCTCACAATTACTTCTTGTTCGGACGAGAAGTGTCATGAGACAACGGTTCCAGCTACTCCAAGCCAAACTACCGTCACTTCAAACGGTGAAACTAGTGTTTACATTACTTGGTGCCCTGTAACTACTACCGCTGCTCCTGCTCCTGAGCAAACAACTTCTGCTGCTTCTGCTGCACCAGTTGTCACCCCAGCAAAGCCAGTCTCTCCAGCCACGCCTGAAGAAACTACTGCTCCTGCTCCTGTCGTTACTCCGGCTGCTTCTGTTAGTACCTTGGCTACCAAATCTGCCTCGCCCACAGTAGCAGCTGTCACCAACCCAGCTATCAACACATACGAAAACATAGCGGGTTCAACTAAGGCTTCTTTGCTTGCCTTGGTGGTGGTTCCTTTGGCATACCTCATATAGGTAACTTAAGGAAAGCAGAGTATCAGAACTAGTGAGCAGATTCCTTGACGGCACTTTCTGTTATCATTTTCACTAGGGTCAACGAACCCAGCACGCTACTGCTTGTACCTTCGCATTACTGTTCACAGTATCTCCTTGTATTACTAAAAAGGGCACTTAATGACGCTCTTGGCTTATTTATTATCATTTCTTCCTCTCTCTTCCTTCGCATCGGTAACTGACCGAGTTAATATAGAGTTTGCATATTTGTCTGTAGTGGCTGCAAAATCACCTGCCAAACACCATTTTAGGAAATTGTTATGTAAGCTAACGGCTCGCTAGTCCGTGTATTTACGTCAATTTTTGTGTTTAGACTTTTGTACGGTTAATGGTCTGCTGATGATGTCTACGCGTACGCAGAGCACACAAAGCATGTGTTATAATACGTAATTGTGTGTTTGAATTCTTGGGGTGTGGTATGGTGTGAAGCAGGTATCATAGCGGAATGGTACAACAAACATGAGAGGTCTAAGCCTTGTTTAGCTACCTCTGATTCACCGCATCTCTCCACCATCTCTGTCTACAGACATACTTCAGCTGTGCTCAACATGAAAGGCGCAGCGACCTCCAAGGCTGAAGTCGCGCGCACCAGGCTCAGCTGGAAAATCCCAGACCACTTCGAGAACAAGATCTTCAACCTCTCGGTTAATTTATGTTTGTGATTCCTTGATGATCTAAGGAATAGACGAGCTGCCAGGCCGAGCAGTGCTAAGAAAAGAGGAAAATGGGCAATGGGCATTGGCATTGGCAAACGACAAAGTTTAGTCATTGCGTGCTAAATATTTCAAATGAAACAACTATGACTTCAAAGAAGACACGATGTAAAAGCAAAACAATAAGCACCCATGTTCACCCAATTTTTTTATTTAGATGGGATGCTAGGAGTTCGTTTAGAGTTATTCACTTTGACAATTTGAATTTTGTGGAGAAGTAAATAGGAGTACTCACAAGGAAGGCCGTTCAAATTTCGGCCTAGTGTAAATTTTTTGATCCAATTGTGATGCGTTCAGAATGGATGAATACCCGTCAACAAGTTTGTGGCAGTCCATTATTTAAGAGTCTTGCGAGAGACTTGCAAGATGAGTTGAGTTGTGCGTGACATTTTTTGGTTGCAATACCCTTGGCGAATGCTTGACTGACAAGCACAACATGCCTGTCAATCAAAGAACGAGCAGGATCTCACTTCAACATGTCTTAAACTCTAATCATGACGAATTTGTGACTTGTGCCTGTGCTTTTGTGCATTCTGCATTCGTATTGATCCTTCACTAACAATACATGGATAACGAGAATTATAATTTTGCGGCTATCAGAAAGGGAATGTTGATGTAGCGTATAAATGTGTGGGTACATCCTCTTGAGATTCGTACACTTTCTTACTCTTTAGTTTAAACCGTCCAACTCCTTACATTCGTTTACCATGAAGTTTTCTGTCTTATTATCCATGGCTGCATTTGCAGTCTCTACTGCCAACGCTGGTGTTCTTCCAGTTTCCGCTGCGGCCAATGCCACTGTCTCTGCTAGCGTTAAAATCGTTACCGACGAGGAGACTGCCACTATCTACAGCACTTACTGCCCAGAGACGGCTCTCGAGGCATCGTTAAAGGCCCATGCCACTCCTTTGACTACTTTCGTCACCACCGTGACCGTCGACGATGTTGTTACCCTGTACACTACTGTGTGCCCACTTACTGAAGTCGCTGCTTCGACCACTCCAGTCAAGCCAACTACCGTTGCTGCAGCTTCCTCCAAGCCTGCTAGCCAGGCTTCTTCGACTCCTTTGACTACTTTTGTCACCACCGTGACCGTCGATGATGTCGTTACCCTGTACACAACTATTTGCCCTGTCACCGAGGCTCAAGGCAAGTCTTCTTCGGTTGCTCCAGCCAAGCCAGCTACCGTTGCTCCAGTTTCTTCTCAAGCTCCAGTTGCCACAACTATTGAAACCAACGTTACTGTCACTGTCTCTGCCTTGAAGACCGGTTACACCACTTACTGCCCAGAATCTGCCTCCGCTACTGCTCCTGCTCCAGTTGCTTCGTCTCCAGTTTCTGTTGCTCCAGTTGCTTCTTCTCCAGCTTCTGTTGCTCCAGTCGCTTCGTCTCCAGCTTCTGTTGCTCCAGTCGCTTCTTCTCCAGCTTCTGTTGCTCCAGTCGCTTCTTCTCCAGCTTCTGTTGCTCCAGTCGCTTCTTCTCCAGCTTCTGTTGCTCCAGTCGCTTCTGCTACCCCAGCTGCTCCAGCTCCAGCTACAACCACTGAAGTCGCCCCTGTTCCAGTTTCGTCGTCCGGTTCTACCACCACACTTACTAGCATCATCTACGCTACCATCTCCGAATCCGCTCCTATCTCTTCTGCTACCCCTGTGGTCACCATCCCAGCCCAGTCGGCCAACTCTACCACCTTTGCTTTCCCATCCAACTCAGCTTCTGTCTATGAAGGCAATGCTGGCTTTGTCGGTGTCTCCGCTTACGCCTTCGCCTTGATCCCATTGGCTTACTTGTTGTAAACCTGACAGATATTATTACAATTATCTGGCTAACAAGTCTTTTTTGGATAGCAATATGTCTCTTACCTCTGTTTTCACTTCGCCGAACTCAGATACGTGACTAGTGTATTTTACTACGAGTTAATCTGAGGTTCCTTCTTGACTTTTTCGCAGCCACTATTATTTTTACCCACTTCACGATTTTTAATTGATGTATTATTGTTCTAAAGCGTAGCGATTGTAGTTGCGAGGTGGCGAGTAGAGGAGTACTTGAATACCAATTATCTTTACAGTTGAAGGAAGGGTTCACGAGACGACATGTGGCTCAAGATATTTAGAGTACTATCGCTTTGTTTGAACAAGCCTGCGTTGAATGTTGAGCACTTGTTCAAGCTTGAGCAACACACATAGGATACCCTCATCATCGTATTGTTGCTTCTACAACTAAGCTTATTACAAACACATTCTTCTTATACTTTTTGGGGGTTTATCTCACGAATCCATGTGCACATAATAAAACTACAAGAGCCTTTCAAATCCTGAGATAACGAAATATGACAATCCTTTCTGATCCTACGTTGGCGTCGTTCAGGAATCAATCAATTCGCTTCCAACTTCTTCATCATATACGCATGCTGAGTATGTTAGTAAAAATTCAAAAGATTCCACTCATTTCGTGTTAGTTGATTTCAAGTTCCGTCCAGGTAGTATCTTAGGACGTATCATGACGATAACGCATAAAGCATAATCATATGTGGATTGTATCTATTGAGAAACATACAATTTGTAAGGAAAAGTAGTAGGTTTTCAAAACTTTTCACCGAAGAGGTAAATTTTTAGTACTGGTGGTTTCAAATTTACACATTCTTGTAATTACGCTACAAATGAATAGGGTTAAGCTGTGATTACATCACAGGTCTTATCATTCTTCAATGCATGAGTCACATAATGACAATTAGCTCCGGATGTACAAGATGAATGAAACTTGTCTACTTCAAAATGCCTCTATTTATACATCTTCTCAGTTCATGTTGTTCAAGCAGCAAAAACCAAATGATAGAAACCAGGACCAGAATACCATATCGTGATGCTCTACTATATAAGCGATGCATGGTATTCGTCCAACTCTCCAAGCCAGTTCGATAAAATATCTACCTTCTTTATCAACTCTACGGGTCCCAGTAAATCTTCCTCTTCAACCATGTCAAGGGTAGAACTCAATATACCCTGCTGTGTGTTCTGGATCGATTCCTCATTCAAGCGATCGTTTTTAGAATTGACAGCACCCGGGTCGTTTAACTCAGCTCTTTGTTCAAACGCAATTTGATCCTTCTGCGAGAGTTCATGTTTTACTTGTGGAGGAATGCTCGAATACACGTACTGTAGCCACTGGTCCACCAGCCTCAACAATTCACCACCCAGGCTGGCCTTCTCTAAGCGGTATATGAATCGCGATGCGACTTTGTCGTTTTGGTTTGCTGCACCTTGGGGGTGGTCAATGTCCATTGCACTGCCATCCCCTCCGCAGGGGTTGGGCTGTGTCGACTGGATGTTTGTTGCCGTCGCCATCCGCATATTGACATAGACTTCCTTTGCATTCAAGGTCAACGGAATGTGCTGTGTTACCCCAGCACCCCCTGAGACTATCACCCCCCTTTCAAAGTCGAGTTTGATGTTCTGTAATTTGCCAGTCATGACCAACTTCTTCAACTGTTGTTCCAATTCGGTCTGCGAAACCTGGAGCTTGCTCCTAAGAAATTCAAACTCAATGGTGCTGTAAGCCTTTAAATAGTTCTTGATCAGTTTGGCCCGTAAGTTCACGACAATCTGTCTGGATGCATGTGCAAAGATATCGTCGCGAGCCAACAGGTCCGTAGACTGCTCGATTATCCCTATCACTTGCTTCAAGCGTGACAAGTCTGCATCGTCGTAAGCCCTGATCAAAAGAAGCAAATGTGCGTACTCAGGTAAGCTCGAGTATGTGTTTGTCTCCTGCGACTCGAATGGGTTGAACTGGTTTTCCGTCAACAAAGAGCACAAGGTGAGGTACTTCAAGATCTTCTTTTTTAACGACGACCCGGCTTCGTCATAGCTGTTGAACGATTCATAAAACTCCAACCGTGCCTTCTCGTAGTTACCTCTGTAGAACTGGATTTTGGCCCCGCATTCGCGTATCACCCCGATCAACTTGGGGTGTGTCACAGCAGTGGTTATAGTCAAACTCTTCTTATGCAATTGGCTCAACCGTGGCAAGTTCAATGGCTTGATTTGCGACAAGTACTCTATCTCTGCCGCAATTACATCCAATAAGTACAGCTTACGGCTGAACTCTGAAACAACACCGAGCTTTTCATGTATCGCGTCGATCAAAGGTTTACATTGCGCAAAGTTGCCGTTCTCAAGATGTTGCTTCAATCTGTTTACGCTAATTCTCAACCAGATGCGGTCGTAACCTGCCGACCTCGCGTCCTTACTGCTATCCAAGAACGCTAACACGATATCGTACAACGAGTCCACAAATTCAGCGTTCCCACTGGTGGAATAGTTGTTGACTATCTTGGTGATCGAGTCTTCGCCATATGTGCCTGCCACTTTTGGTAAAACTTCAATCAACCCTTTTAAGAACGTTAATGCTTGGTCAAATTGGCCAGCGTTGAAAGATATCTTGACCAACTGTTTGTACGATTTGAAGACATACTCTATTTCTTCAGATTCAGACACGGGTACCCGGGTAATTGTTTGCAAAGCTTCAATCGCGGCTGCGGTGTCATCGTACTTCAATCCCTTAGCAGCGAAATACTTGGATTCTAACAGTGTATCTTCATCATCGCTCGCCTCCTCGTCGTCCTTTGTACTATTCTCAGGAGCATCGTTATCCTCCTCATCTTCAAACTCAAACTCGTAGGACTCCTCGCTGTAGAATTCCTCGTCTGACATGGTGGTGTTGGTTTTTTTTTGATTTTGACTTTGATTAAAGATTAAAGTGGCAACTCACTTAGGACTGTAGGAGGAAGAGCGTAGAAGCCTTGAAGTTGTTAGCATATGTTAATGAGCAAGAAACTGAGATAGCTATCGATACAAGACTTTCAAATTCAACCAATTGTGTCTTTATCACTGGAGAATTAATAGGTAGGGAAACTTAGAGTACTAAATTTAAATCACAGTGGAGATGAACTACCTCAGGACGTAGCAATCCATAGTGCACGGGAATAGATTACTTGTAACAGGTAAAATATTATATTACCTAGGTCAGTTGACGTACCCTGGCCTTAGAATAATAAGCCAAGTTTCATTCGTAAGTACGGCATGAGCCATGCTCTTGTTCCAATAGACATACTTCAGAGAGAAAACTAGGTTTTCCGGAAGAAAACAAACATAAGAATGTGATGAAGAGCTGTATAATCGGGGAGTGGAGACATCAATTCAACTGTAGTTGGGTTGAATACCTCACAGCAGTCTCTTGACTAGAACGCAATAAAAAAATAAAGGAATTGACACGGACAGGAATCGAACCTGCAACCGTTCGATTTGGAATCGAAAACTCTACCATTGAGCCACCGCATCATCCTCGAGTTTTGTAGTCATTAGTAGCGATGCAATGATGCCGTTACACGTGATTGCAGGGGGTCACAACAGTACATAGACCTAGCAATACAGTTTGAGTGATGTAACTCTCTTTTAACAAATTGGAGTAGAGAAGTATTGACTATATCAAAAACACAACTCATGTTTAGCATCTACGGTTAGCCTAAGAAGTATACAATATCTTTCGGAATGGTATCACTTGTACGCAGTTTCATAATAATTTGCAACCTTTTCTGTAAAAGTTTAAGAAAGTGACATCATTCACCGTGCTCCAGACAGAGGTTGCTTAACGTCAATGGCAAGCAGTTGAAATTCACTCTTCTCTTCAATAAACTCTCAATTACTAATTAAGTTGCATTCGGAACCGGTCCGAACTCCCTTATCAATCTCATTAGTGCGCTCCGTAATTTAAACTCTAATTGGATTCGCTTCTCCACACCTGCAACCTCCAAGCAACTATGTGCTCCCAAGCTTAAACGTCCACTACTATGCGCTGTGAAGCCCTTTCCCCACTCCTGTCTGTACCATGTGTTGCTTTAATGGGTGCAAAAATACCCCAAAGTTTCACTGCTACAACTTCAAATTGCCTTATGACAACTCAGGCTAAACATCACGAAGATTTAAAAGCATTAATAGCTCTGGGACCAAACAAAGGCTTTCAAGGTTGAAATCTTGACCGAATTTGGGTAAAAAATAGCATCATATTAGGCTGAAGAAGATTTGGTCGCTTCAGATAGCATATCCTGGGGCGTGCTTAGTTTCTACATTTTGAATTTCCTCCTGTTGTGCTCAGTTATCTCTCACTTTTCAAGTGCACCATGATAGAAAATGATACACCATCACCAACATTAGATGGGGGTGCGAGGGGCAAGCAGTTGAAGCTCAATTGAGAACACCCACTGGAAACGACGATGAACCAGCCTAGGAAGTTCTGTTTGACGTCGTGATATTTAAGCACTGCAATTGGAATACGCTCAATCGCAATAAAAGTGCTGAGAGACCTTAGTGTTATGAACCACATATCCCTAAAATTAGCCTACACCAGCATCCATAATTGAAGAGAGAACGTGCTCAGGTAGAAATAACCTAGAAGTAACCCCCACTCTTATCTAAACACAGACATTCAAAACCAACGGTCAGTGTACCACCAGGCAACGATATCTACAAAACTTGCCTTTTTTAATACGTGCTGCTGTAAGAAAAGAATGATACCATAAATTCTTATTTAATAGCAGCATTGAGTAGTTTTAGGCTTGTTCTCTTCCCTCGACTAATGTTTTAGTTCAATATTTGAATCATTCCTCGACGCCAAAACAGCTGACATACCACTCTTATCATTCCCCAAAATCCAAGTGTTTAACATTATGCCCTCCACTAATTCTTATTTTTGATCACATACGTTCAACTTCACCTCCTACCAAAAGTCAACCCCCACACCTCCTCTCCGTCCATCTCATGCATCGTTTTTTTTGGGTGCAAATCTGCACCCCCAACCCCCTAATCAAACACATGTTGATAACCAGAACCTTTGCCTTATGGATCTATGCTCTTCGGGTATCCATATTCAGCTTCAATTTGTAATCAATAAACACTACCCTTGTGGGTAAGCATCTCCTAAACCCTAATCTTACAATTCTATTGTATTCTAAAAAAAACCCTTATGAAACAATACTTGCTAGTTCCATCTCCAGATTCTCACATCCAAATGCCATTTGAATTAACTAGTTACGCCTATAAGCTAACTCATCTCCAGCGCAAGACTATTCGTCTTACCCTGTTTTTCGATTTATTTTTATCGTAAGTACACACCCAAAATATTACGAGCACCAGCACCTACGTTGTGGACACTGCCGATCTTCAAACATGTCAAAGGGTTGCTCTGCTCCATCCCGACCGGACGTTGGCCAGACCCTTAGCCCTAACGGGCCATCAAAAATCATCCTCTAGTTTGGTCCCAGTTTGTTCACTCTTCTGTAACACTTGTAAGCTCTAGGTGAGCTTTGTGCGCATATAGAGGGGGTCCATGCGAAGTGGGCGGTGGGAATACAATGTGTGGTATTTGCTTGTATTTTGCCGATATTTTCAGAGAGTAGATTTCCCGTGTGGTGACGTTTGTCCTGTTGTGCCTTTGCACGGTTCTTTGTCATCCCCTCGCGCCATTGCCAAGGGTGTTTGTCGTATTCCAAGGTGTTTTGAAAAGAATGGTGAAAATATTCAGCCTATTCGTAGAATGCAATGAGAACTGAAGATGTGTGTGGAGTGGATGTTCGCTGGTTGTCTGCCTATTGATTTTTTATCCATATCAATCTGTGTAATCAATCTGTTGTAATGTGATAGGTCCACTTGAATCTCTGCAAACCTATGCATAGCAGGATGGCAATGAGCGCACCCACCACCAATGCGTAGAAGGTAAGTTTCTCTATTATTCGTTTCGCACGCTTGTTTTTCCATCGCGGCAGCGAGTATGTTCTCTGGGCTGGTCTTTTCGACGGAGCCTTTTTCTTCAACGACTCAGGCACTCTGATCTTTTCGTACTTTTTGCGTTCTGACACCTGGATATCGCCCACCCAGTATGGGGCCAACATGTTGACTGCGTCGTCCAGGTGAGCCACGTCCTCAAACGCCTCTGTGGCGTCCACTCCGCCGCAGTCGTAGAGCACTTCGACTCCGCCAGGGTGGTCTTTCAGGAACCCAGTTATATTGTATACTTTGTCGTAGATGATCATCCACAAGTCATTCGGCTCGTGGTGTTCCAGCACTTCTTCAATGCTGATGTTGTCTCTTATTTTGGTTGGTGGTAATGGCTCATGTGTACGGGTAGGTTCTTGGTACAGCGTGCTTAATGCTACCGGAACCGCTACCGCCGCAGACGACGGCAGTATTGGTGATGGTAAGGCTGCCGGTATCGACAGCACTGGCTCTTGTATTTGCTTCAGTTGTTGTTGTTGTGGGGACACCGTTTTGGCAAGCAGCGACTGCAGCGACAGCGACTGACGTGACTGCTGCGAATGCTGCGATGGCGGCGACAGGATACCATCCAGTGACTTGTCACTCATCTCATCAGACTCACCCGTAAGACACGGCGACAAAGACTCCAGTTCTTCTTCGCCCTCTTTGCCTATGTTTACCATATCGCAATGTAGTCCTCCACCGCTGTACGATCGGAACTTCTCGGTTACGGTGCTCATCTCTCGTTTGTGTAAGGAAAGTGGCTATATCTTGTTCTCTGCGCGCTTATAATTCACTCCGTTTGCTCGTCCTTGCTCTTATCATCAACGCTGTTCTCTTCCCTCTTGATATCTTATTGTGTACCCAACTTGGGACTTTTTTTTGAGCAGAATGTCGCGCACGTGAGAGCGAAAAGAAACGACTTTTGTAATTGCTCACACGAGCAAAGTCACGTGTGTAGCCGAACGCCCAAAGCGGCAAGGCAAAAAGTTTGACAACGAAGTTTGAAATAGACAGAGGCAGGATCATGAGTAGTAGAGCGTTGCCGTCCTCAAAGAAGGTCCATTCCGAGAAGCACAAGCTGATCCTCAAGCTGCTTCTTAAGGAGCAGGGGAATAAGGTGTGTGTGGACTGCAAGACGTCCAAGAACCCTAGGTGGGCGTCGTGGAACTTGGGTTGTTTTATCTGTATCAGATGTTCAGGGATCCATAGGAGCATGGGCACGCACATCTCCAAGGTGAAGTCCGTTGATTTGGATGCGTGGACCGATGAACAAGTCGAGCTGATGGTCAAATGGGGAAACGATAAGTGTAACTTGTATTGGGAGAGCAAGTTGCCTGAGGGATATGTCCCAAACGAGCTGAAGATTGAGAATTTCATTAGAACCAAGTATGACATGAAGAAGTGGGCTGAACTGAGCAAGATCCCAGACCCAATGACCTTGAGTGGCTCCAGGCCTCAGGCGCAGCCCCAGACTCACGCTCCTGTACAAGCCACGCACTCTCAGCCGCACGCAGCCCCAGCACAAACTCCAATGCAATCTGCACCAGTCAAAGCACAACCAAAGAACAGCCTCTTCGATGACGACTTTGGGTCGTTTTCGTCTGCGTCGTCGTCGCCCAAGCTACCAGTGAGCCCTGCCCCAGCCAGAGCAAGCCCCAACCAAGGGCCAGCACGTATGGTATCACCACAATCAGCACAGTCCACGGGTGGAAGTATGAACGGAAGACCCGACTTGAAAAAGTCGATCTTGTCCTTGTACTCCTCGCCATCATCGTCTTCGCAGAGCTTTCTCAGACCCAACAACGGCAACGGCACCGCGAACAACTTCAACCACAACACTAGCCCAGTACCACAATTCAGTTCTCCAGCAACCAACTTTAGTGCTCCGGTAGCAAGCAACGCACCGCAAGCAAAGAACAGCGCAGACAACTTGGCCAACTCATTGAGTGGGTTGAGCTTTGCAGGCACATTCCAGAAACCAGCAAGCACACCAGCATCAACTGCACCAACACCAACTCCACAGAGCCAGAAATGGAGCAACGAATGGAGCGAGGACTCCGGGTCTTCTTCCTCCTCGAACCAATGGCAAGCTGCTCCAGCTAGCAACAATCAATGGAAGAGCACCAGCTCAACGCTGGTAGGCTTGGACGATGACTTGTTCAAGAATGTCTGGAATTAATACCATTAATAGACTGATACTGCGCGGGAGAGGGGTGTACATAACTACGCATTGGTTCTATGTTTGGTGATTGGTGCATTACAAGGGTATCATTATCTTCTTTTTCTTATCATTTCATTCTATTTAGTGCACAGTTAACCATTTAATAAGAACAACACGACTTTTCTTCTGAGTACAAGTTTCATTTGCTTCTGATGCATCTTTTGATAACTGCTAGACTGTATTTTGAATGGCTGCAAAATTTAATTGCTTAATCTCTCAGAATAATCATATATGATCTACACATACTTTACTCCCAATCACATTAAGACGTGTTTTACTAACAATCAGAAGAACCTTCTACTATTTTCATCTCATTATTTCACTGTTGATCATTTAATGGCCACCGGTAGTTGGCAAGCCAACGTAAACTTTAAACGAGTCGTAAATTAACCATTGGAATCCAGTCAATGTACCAACCATGAGAATTCTAACAGGCAAACCGTTCCAAACACCAGCAAAACCGATTTGTCCGTAGATTCTACCCAAGGCAGTTCCAATTGACTCTCCAGCTTTACGGTCTGAGTTCACCTTGGACACCATGACGTCTGCTGGGTGCGAAACAACGGCACAGAAAATACCAGCAATATAACCACCAAGGAAACTAACACCAGTTTGCTGGACAGGAGTGTAGGACGAAACTGGCTTACCCAAGTAGGCGTAGATCAACTCAACTGTCTTTTCGAACGAGGCAAACTTAACCATGGTGTATGGGATTTGTCTGAACCACAATGGCACCAATCCCTTGTACAAGCCTGCAACACCTTCGGTTGCTGTGATCTTCTTCCAGCCGTCAAAAACGGACGAGGCATATGGAGGAATAGTGGTTTGGGTCTTGACTTTAATGGTTTCTAAAGGACACAAGGCCAAGTCAGCCAAGAACTCAGCAGAGGCCAGCGCAGCCAAGTAAACACCGGTCTTGTAGTCATTTGCTATCTGTGGACCAACCAAGTCTCCATATGTCTTCTTGAAGAATTCGTAAAATCCGTACTTACCGGCACCTTGCAAGGAGTACCCAATGAATGTAGCACCAATTCCGGTGAAAATGGAGTCACCCTGAGTTTTCAAGATCGTAGACCACCCCTGAATGTTGGACTTGTACAAGGAAGAGTTCACTTGACGTCTACATTTGATTAAATCAAGTGGAGTAACGGCAGAGTGAGTAGGCCCACAAGCAATTATACCACCAACTGTACATGCTGCGTAGTATTCTGGAGAGAAGAGCTGGATTCCAGCCTTAGGCTTTCCGATTCCAGGGGACGATCCAGAACCCGAGCCTGAGCCAGAACCGGAACCGGAACCCGAACCCGAACCTACCTTATCAACAACATCTTTAATAGCATCATTGACGGGCTGCGTAATTGCGTCTGCTAAACCCATTTTATTAAGTGAATATATGTATGGTTTTCAACAATTGAGGCAGGTTGCTATTTATTTATACAAGGGGTAGGGTTTGCTGCGAGGCCATTTTATGCCGAGCTTGCCGATATAATCGGTGTAGGCTCTGAAATACTACGCGATGGGGTTGCATAAACGAGCTTCACGACAAGTACCGAGTGAGTAGAGGGTACGTTCAATGTATACATCGCCCCATTGAGGCTGTAAGTTCCGTGGAGTAGAGTGATTATTGTGTAGACATGCTTTGGAAACTCCGATTTGACACTAAGGAATGTTATTCGCTCACATGAGGAAGATATGGCAATGTCTCAATTGTTATTGGGGTGCTAATGTTGATGGCTTGGTAACGTAACGGTAGAGTAATCACAATGATTAAGAATTGTAGAGTAAAGTAACCGGAATGAATTATATTGTGAAGTCTTGTGTTACTGGTTGGGATATCACAAATCTGTATCGGTGATGGTTAGTGAGTTCGGAACAGTTATAGGTGCTTGGAGACATTTCAATTCGTTCTACCTCTTATTTACTCCAGGAAATGGAATTCGTATTGTCTGACGTAAGACGTTTTGTGTTGACGTTTGACATAATGATTGGATATTTAACATGACGTATTTTAAGATGTGAATTTTAACATGGCTGCAAATCGGATGAAATGATTCATCATTACGCATAATAAAGGTATTTCTATCGCAAAAAGTACATTGAGTTCGGCCCATGCGTAGGTCTATAACGTTAAAATGATATATGCTGGCATTTTCACCAGATAAGAATTTAGTTTCAACAAGACCTTGTTGAATCAGCTGGATTAAAACGCTTTGAGAAGGATTATTCGACTTCTTCTCATCTGTTAACCATCTGAGAGAACTCTCTATTGGAGAGTGATTAACTACGTTCAATCTCCCATTTAACATCCGTAATACTAACCTCAGCTCCAGCCTTATCATCATACTCGTACCACTCGCCTTCATCCAATTCGATCTCTGGGAACTTTGTTCCCGACTCAACGCCCACGGCAGTGAATGTTCCTTGTGGAAGGAACTCGGTGAACTCTAAACCTCGAGCATCTATCTCTAATATGTGCACAGCTTTCTTGTCTTCCGAAGTGAACAGCTTATTTGTCCGCTGGATGCTTGCAGAGTGTTCACTCCTACATTCCTTGCATCTGAAGACAAAACTTGCCTCTCCTCTGGAGCCAGAGATTTCGTGTTGCTCGTACTGATTGATACCTACTGGTTTCGGGTGAACGGTACGACAGGTAGTGCACTCGATACGAAAGATATACTCGAAGGCATCCTGAGGGGTGTCGAGCGGCTGGAAGTCAGTGACAGCATCTAACGTAGCAGATACCTTAAGAAAGTATTTACCCATTGAGTTGTTGGAAGTGGTGGCGAGAAAAGTTGAATTTGAAAAACTCCACCAAAAATTTAGCTATGCACTCCACTATGGTGATGATTTTTGTGAGGGAAACATTGTCGGTACAGTAAATTTTGCAGCCGAGATGTAGAGTGAAGAAAGAAGTGGATGTGTTCATAGGAGCACAATGAAGATAAATGTAAGCCAAAAGGTCGGGAAACATAGCTACAGACTTAGATTTGAGTTGTTCTTTCAAAATGGTTGAGGTCGTAAACCGAGGCATGACTATTCAGCATACTTTCATACCCGTTATCTTCAATCAGCTCTGCCAGCCGTATCTACTCAACCAAATTCAGCAGCCACGACTTTTTAATCTCCGCTTTTCTTACTTGATACCTCAATTGTCAATCCACAGGTCAAATTTAAATTGCACATTTCTTTCCAGTTGGTTACTACGGGTGATGTAGAGTGCTCAGGTGTTAATTCTTTCGCATAGGATTCCATGTGATGCACCATCTTACTTAATATACAGTGCTTATCGCGTACCATCTGTTACCCCTCGTATAAACTATAATCGCAACAACACCCAATTAGAGTATGCCCAAAGCAAGGTTTGCAGTCAGTGCTAGCAATCATCAAATTAATACACTAAGTCAGCCAGATAATTAGCGTTGCACAGAGGTGTCAACTACGAAACTCACACCCATATAACAAAACCAAACGAGTAGCCCAGGTTGATCTTCTCAGCATTCGTATCTGTCCAATAACACTTGCAATCATCTTGAGTACGGCAAGTTCCCATGTGCCATAACGGTACAAACCTAGCATCTCCAATTTAAAACACTGGACCAACACCCTGACTATCAAATCTAAACAATAATGTAACCAAAAATACTCCATACCCACCCTTCTTGTTCATTTCAATCACCAGATCTCTACCTACTTCCTCTTTACTCCCACCTCTCTATCTTGAAAGAATTTGACAGATTAACGTTATAAAATACTATGCCTAAGGAATCATCATCGCAACAAAGAACATTTCACAACTCCAACTAAAACAACCAATATATAATACACACTAGATATCCCATCCCCTTTCTGCTCACTGCTCTAAACCCACACTCAAGCTCTTGCTCTCCTCACTCATACGCCTCTACCATTGGCAAATCTAAGCGATCCTTCCGATAACCAAAAGAAAAAAGGCAAGCGAAAAGCGAATCGCTGATATTTTAACAAGCAGGCTTACAAACGAACATCGCTACCATCTGCACGTCCATTCTTCAGCATTGATAGGATGATCGAAGACAGTTCGAGTGACGTTTCTCACGCAGTGGAAAGTGGCAATCTAGGTCCTCTTACGCGGACGCTGCGGCCTCCTCATTTACTTTGGTGGGATCTACTGAGTCTTTCGGATACTCAGTTGGTAACGATGGCAGGAGCGGTCTCTGGCTTTTTTGCTGGTGTGGTTGTTTGTCCGTTGGATGTGGTGAAGACGAGGTTGCAGGCACAGGGTGCCATGATCAAGTTGCTGGAGAATCTGAGTCGACCCGTGGGCAAGGTGAAACTCAAGTACAAGGGTTTCCGAGGGGCGTTCAAGACAATTCTCAAGGAAGAAGGTGTGCGAGGACTATACAGGGGATTGGTCCCAATAACTATAGGCTATCTACCAACTTGGACCATCTACTTTACCATCTACGAGCGGGCCAAACGGTTCTACCCTGAGCTCCTCAAGCACAATTTCAACTTGGACGTGACTGCACTCAACCACTGTTTGCTGGCCATCACCGCAGGCATGGCGCTGTCGATCGCGGTGAACCCTATCTGGGTGGTCAAGACACGGTTGATGATCCAAACGGGCAAGAACAAGACATTCTTCGACGTCAAAGGAGCTGTGGGTCCAGACGGAAAACCATTGGGAGCCTCACGCACATACTATAACGGGACCGTAGATGCCTTCCGTACCATATACAAAGAAGAAGGAATAAAGGCCTTCTACAGAGGGTTGGTGCCGTCGCTCTTCGGGTTGATACACGTCGGAATCCACTTCCCGGTGTACGAAAAACTTAAACTGATGTTGATCTCAAGGTCGATGCTGGCCGACCCAGAAAACAACCTGAAAAGTATATTGGGAAGACTCATAGTGGCATCGTCACTCTCGAAGATGGTGGCATCGACCATCACATATCCACACGAAATTTTAAGAACTAGAATGCAGATACAACCGTCCAAGCAGAACGCAGTGCGCAAAGACGCACGCTTGGTCGATGCAATAATAAAAATATATAGAAAGGAAGGGTTGAGGGGTTTCTATGCGGGATACGGCATCAACTTGGCAAGAACGTTGCCTCTGAGTGCCGCTACATTGGTCAGTTTTGAGTACTGCAAGTCTTATTTACTTCAGGGAAGAGCATTTAACGACTGACTGTGATTCGCTCACCTATAGCATCTAGAAGGTACACGAACCAAGAACTGATCCGGTTATAATTTATAAGGGAGTTTACAAGAGGTATTGAGATGATCTACAAAATGATTGTGTTTGGTGATTAATGGCGATTGACATGATGAAAAAGCTCAAGTCAAGTTACCCGCGCCTCTATATGACTACTAGATTTCACTTATTGAAGTCATTTGATAGAATAACATTTAATCCAGATTTCGTTTGGTGATGCTGTAGTCTTGAAAATTATGAACCTTTCAACTTCCACGAAGTACCAACCTATTGAAAGATCTCTTTGGTATCCATTTCCATTCTCTCCTGGTATTCTCCTTCCACATATCTACTATGTCACTAGTTAATTCCGTACTCGACTGTATATTAAAAGTACTTTTTGCGACCATTCTGTATTAAATTTACAAGGGCCGATCTGAGGGGCCACAAATAAACAGTAGGATAGAGCAATGTCAGGCTTCACTATGACTAAATTTGCACTATCTTTCTCAGGTGACAATCCAACTTCTTCGCCTTTGCAAAATTCAACCTGAGTCGGCACTAACGAACGTTATTTGTCACCAAAATTTCAAAAATGTCATCAGATAAGCCCTGCTAATTCACCACCATTCTTAGTTGTATTTCTTACCCAACTTGAGCACCCTTTTACTTTACCTTACGCACCCTTTCCTACTACTCCCAACCTTCCTGTCGACTACTCTCTCACCTCTAATCAACCTCCCCATCCGCTGACCCCGATCTCGTAAGCTTATTCATATCCCAATACGGAAAACTTGCATACGTCCAATTTGAAATCAAAAAAACACTGAACTTACCAACTACTTCTTTCTTTAACGATGAAGGTCTCCCGGCTCATATGGCTTCTTTTGCCTCTAGCACTTGCTGATCCCGCATCCGTTGCAAATGCTGTCGCGAGCGACAAGGAACAGTCGGTCGATGCATCAAAAGATGCTTCCCCTCGTTTAGCTTCCCCAGAGTTAACGGTTGAGGACTTGGGAGGTGAACTGAAGCCCGATTCTTCCAAGGTTGATATCAAGGTGGCTGCGGATAAGAGTATCAAGTTGACAGCTTCTAAATTAGCAGACGAGGCCAAAACTGAATCTGGATCTGGTAAACCTGTGAAGGAACAAGCAAAGGTGGAATTACCACCATACCTTAACTTGCAGAGCTTTGATGAAGTGACCAGCACCCAGTTAACACTTGTGGAGTATTTTTCTCCCATGTGCCACCATTGTAAACAGTTTGCACCTGAATGGGAGAAGGCTTACAAGGAGTTCTACGAAATGAGCAAAGAGCTTGGAGTGTCCATGAACCAAGTCAACTGTCTTGCAAGTGGAGACTTGTGTGACCGTGAAAATGTGTTTGCATACCCAGATCTCCGTCTCTACGCCCCTGCGAAAGATAAAGATGGCAAGCCTATCAAGGGTAAGCTGAAGCATGTTGATACTTATCCGCGTACATTACTCCGTACTTCTGAAAACGTCCAGAAGTACTTGAGAAAATGCGTGGCAGAGTTTAATAGTGGCGAGATAGATATGCCTAGTGCATCTCAGTTAATTGATGTGGACCAAATGCTCAAACTCGTGGCAGGTCAGACAGAAGATGCATACTTTGTCAGCTTTTTCCCAAGCACCAACAAAGAATTCAAGGACAGTGACACCTCCGGCAAGCATCAATTTCCCTCCAACTGTCCAGACTGCTTGGAAGTGAAGCAAACTTGGGACAAGTTGCTGAACCACTTGTTTTCCACCTTCAAAACCGGCCACTTCAACTGCCAAGAGCACCCTAACGTTTGCAGCGAATTGGGATTTAAGCTGCTCACTCTGACCTCAGGTTATAACTCACCCAAGTTTGCATTCTTCTTCCCCAAGTCCGTCGGACTCATCAGAATCGACTACACCGGCGACGTTTCTGTAGAGAAGATCAAGGAATTTGCTAACAAGTTGTATGAAAACTATCAATACGAGGTAATATCTGCCCAGGGTCTTATGGACGTCATGGACTACAGAAAAAACTTACCACAAGAGCCTCTAGACTTGTACTACCCATTGCTGAACAAGGTTGCAATTGTGTTTTTCTATGACGTGAACAAAGTGACTGAGGAAGACAAGGCTATTTTACCCTACTTGTTGGACTACGCAACCAAATCAAAATTCAACTTACGTTTGTTCTCCTCCAAGCACAAGAGAGTACAGGAAATAATTACAGAACAGGCCGAGAACTTGGTCAAGTACATTCACTACGATAAGTCCGAACCAGCTAAGGAATTTGACAAGGCAATGCTCGTGGCGAATACCTTGACAACCTTACCCTCTATTTTTGTAATCAAAGAAAATGCCTTGTTCACAAGCGTTTACCTGAGCTTTGCCCCAGAAGATATGCGTGATGTCAAGAAGATTGAAAAGTTCCTCGACAAGCACAAGTACCCAATCTACCAAGAATTGACACCAGAACTTCTCCCAGAGTACTTCAACAAGAAGTCGGACAACAAGAACGACAAGGTTGTAGTGACATTCCTCGACACTACGGACGCAAAGTACACCAACAAAGCTTTCTACAACATGTCTCTCGCAGTACACGAGTACTACTATTTGAAGCAGGAGTACTACTTCAACAAACTCTCTCAAGAAAGAGAGGCCAAGGCCGAGAGGGTTGCTTCATTGAAACTTCAGAACGCAAAGAGCCAAACGGTGATCAAGGAAATGCGTAGGGAAATTCCACACTTTTTCGACGAAGATAACGTTTTGTTCACTTTCTTTGATATTTCCAAGAAGAAGGACTTTGAACGTGTTGCGGGATGGAGAATAAACCCTGATGACTATAAAGTTGGTGACTCTGTGATTATCAGTAAAAACAACAGATACTACTGGGACCAAAATGCAGAAGGCAAGCAATTAACCAATGAACCAGCAGTCCTCAAGCCTGTGTTGTTGTCGTTGTTGGACCCCACATTAACCAACAAGAAGCTCGTTTTACACAAGAAGTTAGTGAGTACACCTTATAGTGGTTCCTTGCTGTTCATGGACTGTATCCACGACTACGGCATCTTAGGATATGCTGTGCTCTTCGGAGGTATCTACTTTGTTCTTACGTTTGCAAGAAGGCTGTCCAGGAGAACCAAACATCGTAAGGAAAACAGTGGAAGTGGATTGGGCATTTTAGGTGTTCCCAAGAAAGACTAAGATTTGTATTTACATTGAAGGCCCATGAAAGGCCAAGAGACTCATGGTGGGCGAACTCGATAAAGAGGCGTGTTGACAGGTACTTCGATACTTGTAATCTAATTTATATCAATACTTTAATCTTTCGTAGAAAAAGCATTTTAGTGCTGCTCTTCTTTTCAGGAGAAAATCACAACGGCCAAGTCTATTTTAAGTTCAGTTCCTGAACAACGGTGCTTCTAAAGCCTCATCCCTTGCGCACATTGTCCACCACTACGTAACACCGCACATCAGCATTCCAAACGAAACTGGTTTCGGAAATACAGCAACTTGAACTTTACCCTTTTTGGTTACGTCTCAAAGCCACAAAGGCATGAGACTTTCGCAGCCACCTCACTATGTCGAGGTTCCAGAGTGCAGGTGGAATAGTCAATTGTTAAGAGTTTGACTTTATGCGGGTCCATAACCGTCGATCAGATTATAAAACAGATCAGTGGTACCTATTTCTGATTCTCCAAGGTTCTAATGATTCAAGATGCTAAAGGTTAACTCAGTTTGGATTCTTATTGTTGCTATCTACTCTGCAATTGGCCTATCCTTGCCGTTCCTGTTTTTCCCCACTACAAACCAAGGATTGACTATTCCTTTTGATATTGTCACAGAATCAGCTTTCGACGAAACCGTAAGCAGCTCAAAGAGGTCAGTGGAGGTTCCACAAGGCAGTCTGAATGTATACTATAGAGCACTGCTTGAGGTAGGATTCAACTCTCAAAAGATCGGGGTGTCAGTGGACACCGGTAGCTCGGACTTGTGGTTTGTCGGTCAAGATGCTACTTGTATTACCACCAATACAAATGAGGCTGCCAACTTTTGTAAAACCGATGGAACGTACAACCCTGATACCTCCTTCACCTCGACTAACCTCAAAAATCCTTTCAAAATCTCGTTTGTTGACGGGACAGGTTCCAATGGTGGATTCTATAAGGATCTGATAACCATAGGAGATACAACAGTTAGGGGAGTGCAGTTTGGGGTTGCTGACTCTACTACGGTGGATCACGGAGTACTTGGAGTAGGCTTTGACCTGAATGAAGCGTACAATCAAAACTATCCAAATTTTCTAGACCTGTTGGTCTCCCAAGGAATTGTTAGTAGCAAGTACTATTCTATCTACTTGGGAAACCTGAAAAGCAAATCAGGATCAATTACATTTGGAGGGATTGACAGTTCATTGTACTCTGGTAAATTGGTTCCTGTTAACCTCGTCAGTTCTTCTGAATTAGCTGTCAATTTGCGGTCCGTCAAGTTTCCTGATGGCAGTGTTAAGGGCTCTGGAGCTGCAACTTTAATAGACACGGGATCTACATTATCCCATTTTGCACCTGCTTTGGCTGACGCGATTGCAAGTAAGTTCACTTCCGCTACTTACAATGACGATCTTGCGCTCTATTCAGTTGACTGTGATTTTCCAAACGGAGGAGTCACTTTTCAGTTTGACAACAGTGTACAAATCACTGTTCCATACACTTCTCTCAACTTCTATCGTGAAAAGGACACTTGCTATTTGGGCATACGTCGGACTTCAAGTTCCACTCAATTACAGACATTGGGAGACAACTTTTTAAGGAGTGCTTATTCAGTGTATGACTTGCAAAATAGGAGAATTTCGCTTGCTCAAGCGGTTTGATAGACCCACTAGGAGGAGAATGGGTTGTTTAAATAGTTATTGTCATTTAGGTTGTCATTTCATAAAGTTGTATCAATTCAAGATAACGTGTTCATGAGGTTCGTTAATTGTTATAGTTCAAACTTGAGGCTGTGTTTAAACCATCTCCTTTTCAATATTTAGATAAAGTGAGCTTACTTCAGACCTGGCCATATCAATTGAATCCCAAAAAAATCAAGTTGTTAGTATCAGTGCGTTCCCAACAATTGGAGCTCTTTGGCTTCAACTTCAATTAACTTCTTGTAACTATTGTGAAGTTCCTTCACTTTGAAATTGACACCAGGTACCCCACTAACCTCACTATACGGTGGAATGACCATCTTTGGAGGAATGATAGTTCCCTCTCGAATGAGACAGCAATCATAAATAATTGCCAAGTCTTGGATTTCACAGTTCGGTTCTACTAGAACTCGGTTACCAATGTTGGCCAGGCGTACAGTCGAATCATGTCCGATTATACAATAACCACCGATTGAGCTGGGCCCGTATACTGCTTCCTGTGGTTCCAGTGAGTCAGCAGCAGGCAACAATGGCGGTATAATCTTCGACCGGGGCCCTATAAAGCAGTACTTTCCAATCTGGATGGCTGTTTTCTGTTTATCCAGCATGTTAACATCTCCCTTCAAGAGTGCCTCGTCGTTGATTGTGGTATTACCATTGATGAGTATACGACTCAGACCAACAATGTGAGCTGTCTTCAGTATTTTGTTACCTGTAGATGTCTCTATCCATGACATGGTAGAGTTGAAGGATCAAAATAGTTTTTTTTTGATGTCTTCGAATGATTTGATACTGATGAAGGTGGGGAAGAATTTGGAAACTGAAAACGATTTCTCTCACGTAATTATGTATGTGACTAAAGTGGAGAACACTGAGTAAGGTACATGTTATCTACCAAGTAGGCTGAGACCATTGGAATTTTGGCATAAGTTTGAAATTGACAAGTGACACTCAGACTCACATTAGTATTCAAGCCTACTGTAGTTGGTGAAAAACGCTAGAGAAATTGAACTTTGTAATATCAAAATAGTATTGTCCTAAAGAAAAATCGAGACCGAAAAGCTAGTCTTTAACATTCTTCAAAGTTTTCCAGATTTTGCATTCGATTTGTCTGTAACTGTCAAATTGTAGTTCAGAAGGAAAGCTGCAGGATGTGAAAAGAAGATTCTGTAATCAGCAAAGCAGATTCTGTAGTTAACAAAGAGTTATGTAAACGACTGTATCCATTGCGGCTGCTTACTTGTGATATAGTCTTGAGGGTCCTAGTATGGATTTCGATATACATTTGTGTAATATTTCTATTCAGGTCCAAGTGAAGGGTGGATGAGCTGGGTATGTGAATTGGGTAGGTTTATGAAGAGAGTTGCGCTCAATCTACGAATATGTGGACCAATACTCTTACTAGTGCAAACCTATAAAGATCACCTTGCCGGCTCCTTTCCTAAGCCTTTGCTCCCAATTGCAAGAACTCGAATCACCTATCAAATGCTATAATGGAGAAAGGTAAATAGTTGAGAATAAGTAGCACTGTGAAAGCCGTAAATATTCTACTCTAAAGAGCACCAGGCTTACTTATTCAAAGAAATTCTGACCAATAAATTGTGGTCAGATTGGTTAACAATTACCTGAACACTACAACACAAACTAGTAGCATTTATTGAGAGTCTCACGAACAGCAGGGATTACCTGACATTCTCATCAGCTGCAACTGTCATTCTAACTCCTACACGATTCCTAGCTCAGAAAACTCACACCGCGTTGTCCCACTCCCACCATCTTTTCTTTTCCAACGTGACTAATGGCTGCAATTTAACAGGCTTTGAGGTATAGGTCCTAAAGCAGGTACCAATGCAAAAAACAAATAATAACCAGAACATTCAAACCAGCTAAGATGACTCCTCTATACAGACATATAACCCCCCCCCCTTCTTCAACTACAGTTTCTAGGGCTAGCTCTTCACAATACCCTTCCTGTCAAGGTGAAATTCAATGGGCATCACCCAGCCGCACCATGCAGGATCCTTGACGCGCTGTATTTGTTTTTCAGTTTGACACGACTTTTTTTTCATATAAATATACCAGTATAGATCTCCGTTGAAATATATCAACAAGTCAAACACGTGTTATAGTATGTCCAAATTATTCAGAATCGACTGTGGTTACCAGAACTACGACTGGGGAAAGATCGGGTCGTCTTCCGCAGTTGCACAATTTGCTGCGAGCTCGAACGCTAGCACCAAGATTGATGAGTCGAAGCCTTACGCGGAGTTGTGGATGGGAACTCATCCTTCTGTTCCATCCAAGGCTGTTGGTTCTTCCGATGTGGACGGAAAGACTTTGAGAGACTTGGTTGGCGAGCGTCCACAAGAGTTGTTGAACTCGAAGATCATCGAGAAGTTTGGCTCTTCGAAGGAGTTGCCTTTCTTGTTCAAGGTGTTGTCCATTGAGAAGGTGTTGA
>JAJMBT010000064.1:0-21247 GCA_030565385.1 Kodamaea neixiangensis
ATACTCGGAAAGACGCGTGGGTTTCTGGCTCGCGTACTTCTTTCCCATCATCATCTACTTGTTCATCCCCGTCATCTTGTACTACTTGAACGGAAAGTTGGTTTTGGCGGAACCAAACGGTTCAGTGGTCACAAACGCTTGGAGGATCACCAGAGTCACCTTCAGCCGTGGCTTCATCGCAAGATGGAAAGCAGGTTCCTTGTGGGAGTATGCAAAACCCTCCAAGATTTTGGAGCTGGGCAGAACCATCAAGTTTCCTATCAGCTGGGACGACCAGTGGGTCCTGGATGTCAAGCAAACCATAAACGCTTGTAAGATTTTTGTCTACTACAGTACGTATTTTCTTTGCACGTGATCCTTGGAACTTGAGTTTTTCGCAGCAAAAGATTTTTTCGCAGCAAATGATTTTTTCGCAGCAAAAGATTTTTGCGCTCAAATTCAAGATCAACTAACAAATATGAGCTCACCAGAGTGCTCTAATTCACTAAACAATACTAACACCCGTGCCGCTGTATTCATACTTTCCGATGGAGGGATTGGGTCTGCTCAAGATAACCAAGCTGGTTCGCTCACCACGAGCGGCGTGCCTAATGATTTGTTCAACAACTTCAACCCATTAACTATCATCGTTTTGATTCCAATCTTGGATTATATAGTCTATCCTACACTCAGAAAGTACAAGATTGAGTTCCGTCCCGTCCACAGAATCGTTTTAGGTTTTGTGATTGGTGGTAGTTCCCAAATTGCAGGTGCGGTTATTCAGCATAGAGTATACAAAACATCTCCTTGTGGATATAAGGCAACGACGTGTGATGAGCCTTCTCCAATCTCAGCTTGGATTGACGTTACTCTTTACGTGTTACAAGCAACATCTGAGTGCTTTGCAATGACGACTGGATACGAGTTGGCTTACGAAAGAGCTCCTCAACAGACTAAAGGACTTGTTATGGCTCTCTTCTTGTTTACCACAGCTATTGCGTCGGCTATTTCTCAAGCTGTCATTCCGGCAATGAGAGACCCCTACTTGGTGTGGCCTTTTGTTGGTATTGCTGCGGCCACCTTCTTGGCTGGTGCTGGGTTCTTCTGGCAGTTCAGAGACTTGCACATTGTTATGGAGCAAGAGCGTGTTGCAAGGGAAAAGTTGGAGTTAGAGAACAGGAAGAAAGGTAATGATGACGATGCCGATATCCGTTCATACGCTGGAAGCGGTGTGGTTCCTGTGACCTCGATTAATGCAGCAACTCTTAAGTAGGAGTATAGTATTGCAGCCTTGATTAATATTTTACGTGAGATAAGCATAATGAAATAAGTTTAAGTCAGTGATCACTTGGCACCAAGAATATATGTCTAGAGAGCTAACTGAATACAAAAAGTTGACTTTTGAATTTAATGGTATTCTTACCATTTTTATCGTGAAAGTTCATAAACAAAATCGAATTTCATTTCTAGTTCTAGCTTTTCCTAGGGGCCATCTTCTCATAAAATACCTCTACTTTAGTTGGGAAATTAAGCATACACTTCTACTCCACCACAGCATCTGGACTTCTAATATAGTTTACAACATAATTAAAAAAAAAGAATAGTAGATTGAATTTCACTTCTCTGCACATACGGCACCATAGTAGCTTGGAGTATTGAATCGTCTGCTCAAACTGGTTCATTAAGACTATCAACGTCAAAGCTCTCGATGTCAGCTGCTTGCAAACCTCTAAATTCAGGGCGTATCCATGCCCCGTAGAAAACCTCCTCACCAAGCCAAGGGTGAGCATCTTTGACATGACGAAGAAATGTCCCAAGGTTTAATTTCTTTCTACAGAACCCACACTTGAACACTTTTGCTTTCGGCTTTCCATATAGCTCGAATGAGTTCTGTGATACCCTGAGAGTTGGGACTACGATTTCTGGGTGTTTTTTGAGGTGCTCCTTTGCAGTATCAGGTGTCTTGTACGTGCCACAGCCTTGTAAGCATCTCCAGCGCCCATAGGGTGTTTCGTTGAAATGCCTTCTCACAAACTCCTTCAACGTCAATTTCTCCTCTCTGGTGTGACCATGGACACTCCGTTCATGACTATCAATGTTAGACTTGGCATTCATACACTCGTAACAGTAGCTGCAATCATATGCGCGCCCTGCTGTATGCTCTAGGTTGTGCAACGCCAATTCACCAAGGAGTTCATAGCGTTTAGAGCATCCCGAATAAGTGCAAACGCAATTTCCTGACTCATCTGGCTCTGGAATTAATTCTGTATTCCTATGTGGGTTATTCGGACAAACTTGCTTGTGGTAGTTGAATTGATAGTCGTATACAAATACTGATGAACAATCAAGACACATGTAAAAGAGTTTTCTTTTTCTTTTAAGCTTCCATTGTTCCCAAGATGACTCGAATTCTGGGAGTGGTTTTCCATGAAGAAAGTGAAAGGCCAATACATGTTTCTGAATGTCAAACTTCACTTCTTCTTGATGATAACAAATTCCGCACTTGTACATCCTTGGACCACTATGGTGAACTCTTATGTGGTCCTTGAGTTGGTTCGGCTGACCGAAAACCCACCCACAGATGTGGCACTTAGGCATGTAATGGACTAACTCATCGTGGAGGTCCAAAGTGTAATCATCAACTTTGTGAATTCTAATGATGTGAGATCTGATTCTTTTCATATTGGTAATGAAGGGAAGTCCTTTGCACCCAGGGTGCGGACAGAGAAAATGAGTGTACATTTTCTGCTTCAAGTTAAAGTTACTAAGTGGGTTGCTATGAGTGAGGTCAATATGGAGCCAATATCTGAGCTCATCGTCCTGCAAGGAGCGACAGCCATCGAATGGGCATTCGATGAAGTACCTCCCTAAAGTTTCTTTAAGGCCGTCTTTTAACCAGAACTTATTGAAGTGTGACTTGCGTATATGTTCCAAGTATTCAGCGTGAAACTTGTACTCATAAACGCATCCTTCTGCCTCACAAACTCCTGGGAAGTCCGTGGTAGTTACAGACTGGTATGGAGTCTCAC
The DNA here is from genome assembly GCA_030565385.1 of Kodamaea neixiangensis. NCBI lineage: Eukaryota > Fungi > Ascomycota > Pichiomycetes > Serinales > Debaryomycetaceae > Kodamaea > Kodamaea neixiangensis. Next base: position 3,009 of record JAJMBT010000064.1, read on the forward strand.
CACAGTCCGTGCCATAGTAAAAAGGGTAGTGGCGGTCGTGACAAGCACTGTGGTCGTGAAGAGAGAGTCTTGCTACAGCACCAGCAAGCGAAATGTCTTCCCAATGGAGGGAAGAACCAGCAGGAGTAGTAGAGTGATGAATACTACTAATAGTAGGGATATGGGGATGCTCAATATCCGAGGCAGTTCCAGCTGACGACAAAGGAGACTCAAATTTGATTCTACTCGCTTCTGCGTTCCCAGTTTGCTGTAGTGCTTGCATCTTGGAGGCATTTTTAGATTGCGGTTGATTTCTCTTTGAGCGTTTGGTCATATTCTGTTGAAGACTAAAGATATACTAGACAATTACCCACACATATATGGTCCCCCGGACATTCCACAAAACTATCAACGTGTAGATCTGTTTCAAAAATGACTTTTGAAACACACACTTTGGCTGCAAATTTTAACGACACAAATCTGAATTCAGTAAATTATTACCAACCCGTCAAGGTGGTATTGCAGATCCGACACATCCATCCCATTACTATCAAAGTAATTTAGCGTGGCCAATAAGGATAGCCTGTTATGTATGTGAAGAGTACTATTTGAAGATACCCTGCTACAAAAAATATGTGTTCCATGCAAAAAAAGAAAGGCTGGAAGATACGAGCTCAGAAAACCGAAAACGTAAAAAGGCAGCTAAAGTATAAAAAGACAAATCTACAAAACGCTCATATCTAACAAGTTACGTTTAGTAGACTGGGGGATGGAGGGGGGCAACGATTAGCAGTTCCAAAATTATTTCATTTAACTAAGGATTGAACAGAATAATTGGGAACGCGGAACACCAACAATTGTTGAACCAGGATTGGGTCTTTTGGCTGTTATTGGATATTGATATAAATTCACGTTAAAGGGCTGATGTTAAAGGCAAATGAGCATCGGACAAAACGGCTTCCAATTTTGAACTGATGTGCTCGCTTGGACACACCATGGTGCAGTCCATCCTGGTTCTTGTTGTACCAATTTCAATGAACGTGTTTGGATTTCTAGGCTTGAAAAGAACGTGCTAAGCTATTTAGATCAGCTAGGGTGCAAATAAGTGATGGAATCTTCTATATCTGACTATTCTGCCTAAATGTGTGTGTTGAGTTTGTCCTGTCTCATTCAGGTAACTCCTACTGTTGGCCATTATAATCATTCAGTTGGGGTAGAATAGTATATTCTGTTAGTTACTCTGTATATTTTCTTGGTGGGAATGCTCACCTACTTATGGCTTTACTCTAGACCAGCTTCCTTATGAGCTAGGTGGTTTTAAAGTAAACATTGTCGTAGGCTTGTAGTCCATTGTAATGGTACCACTCTGGTGGTAGTCGTTGTTGTTTTTTTGCTTTCTATTCAGAGCTTCTGGTACCCTTATTAGTGATACCAGTTAGTCTGACAGTATTAGACATCTATACTATTGTTATATGTTATATACTAAGCGTGTAGCTCATTTACTGTCCGTTTAGAGAGTATTTACCAAGGAGTGGTGCAACTCCTTTGTTATCAAATCACAAATGAAGTACTTAGTTCGACCAGGCAAGCATTTCCTCTGTCATTTATATTCTTCTAGCCTCTTGCACAACTTGATATGTTTCAACAGGCTATGCTATTGAACATACTGCTGTCTATTTTGGTTTTCATCTAACCAGAGACGTTGGCTCCTCCTTATTATACTCCAAGCAGCTGTGCTGGCTTTGTTGCACACGCCATATCTGAGCAAGAGCTTTTTCCCCAGCTTCTTGTCAGTACGAATGTGTCTGCCTATCTTGGACATAGCGTACCAATACTTGGTACTACCTCTTCTATCACCTACGATTACACCTTATTACATTAGGTCGCACCTCATTTTTCTAGCACTTCGGTAAATACTAGTCAAATAATTTTAGAAGCCCGAATCAACGCATTAGCAAATTGTAGTAACCAAACACCTGTGAAAGGTGAAAGAGTGTAACCTTACAATGAAATTTCAATACTTATTCTCACTAAATAAACTAAACAAAGAGAGGGCAAGATAGTTAACTGATCTAACCATTGTAGAAGATACTGTTTTCTATATCGTGTAATCTTGTGTGGAGCTTTGCGCGCTTCTTGGTACTATATTTATACGGGCAACTTGCTATTCCGCAAGGGAACCTTGGGCTAGAGTAAGGAACCTCAGCAGGTGGAGTTATCTTACCAACTTCTCTTGATTTCTCTACTACGACAAAATTAGACAACAAGAGGTTGTGTCTATTACTCACACCCTCACAAATAATATTCCACACCGTTTGCTGGCTCTCGTCTAGGTAGAAACGGTCCAACGAGGGGCCACGAATGAGGACTTCAGGTTCTGGTACCTTCTTTCGAGGAACACAGCAATTGGATGCAGCTTGGAAACTTGGGCCACACGATGCCATTCGAATGATATAAATATCCTGTCTATTACAAAGCTTTCCACCGATCACGTGCTCACCTTTAAGATAGCGAACACTAATTGACATCCTAGAACCAAGCGAGCGGCCGATGATGTAGAAGCGATCACTAAGCCCCTCGTAGATAGAACCAACTGCAAAAGATGCTGACACGAGCTTGCCTTCTGGTTCCTTGGTTTGCTTCCTGACTCGTGGGAATAACCCCTTTGGCAAAATTTGATTTTCAAACTCCTTGATAAACTCATTTGCCAACTCTCTAGATTTAGATTCAAGATCGGTTTCGGCTTCATCATCTGAATGCTCATTAAACCGGTTATCCTCATTTTCACTATCAGTTACGAATAAGCAATCACTATCGTCATCAGCTTGTGACGCTTGTTCCTTCAACGCTTGTTCCTTGATGCTCTTGATGTAGTTTTCTCTGTCCTGATCATTGAAAAAAGATCCGGGAATTATGTCGTCACTACTGAGAATCTCTTCAGTCTTGGATCTTTCATTGAAGCTTGTAAGAAAAAGTTCTGCGTTTTTTTCGAAATTTGCTTCAAGAGTGTCCTCAAAGTTTTCATCAGAGTCGCTTTCATCGAAGTCCTCTTCGTCTGATAGATCTTCATCAGAACTGTTTCCTTCAGAACTGTTTTCGTCAGAACTGTTTACGTCACAGCTGACTTTACCAGAATTGTTTTCGTCAGAACCATCTTCGTCGTAACTGTCTTTATCAGAGCTGTCTTTATCAGAGCTGTACTTATCAGAGCTGTCTTTATCAGAGCTTATGTTGTCAGATTCGTCTTCATCAGCGCCCTCTTTGTCTGAATAGTCCCCGTTAAAATAGTCATCGTCGAAGACGTTTTCATTTCGATCGTAGGAATTGTCAGAAGATGAACAGTTGTAGTTGGTCCCCTCGATTCCGACTTCTTGAGACCATATACCACTTCCAGCTTCTTCAGTACTCACATTCTTCTTAAAAAACTTTAATGTTGTTCCATCAGAGTCAATTAAACCAGCAATGAAGCTTTCACGGACAACAAACTCATCAGTAAATAATTTCTCTGGTACATCTTTCAAATAGCCCTTTTCTCCTCTGTTCACAAAAAGCTTCTTGATTAAAGCCCAGAGCAAATTATAATTGTTTCTGTACCAGAGCTTGTTTGCCCCTCTTTGAAATTTGGAGTGGAGTGAGATGTTGTACCCATTGCTTCCTCGATAAGCGAGATTGCAGGGAATGGCAAATAACCCAAAAAATTTGCCAACTTCTCTAACACGTTTAAGAGTTTCTGGATCGCCGACACTGGTGGAAATAGTAGCAGATCGACTGAAGCCATCGCCAACCCAAAGGCCAAGCAACCAAGCAACTTCTCTCGCAATATTTCCATTGAATGTTTGTTTTGTTCTATGGAATCTCCAAGTATTTGAAGAGCTGGGAACATTTTCAGTTGCGTTCTCCCATACATTTTGGTCTCTCACGTTAGAAGTGAACCTGTGAATCAGAGGCACATACCAGTCAGGTTCGTCAGCCAGAAGCTTCTTTGCCAACTCTTTTACAAAGTCGGTGGTCACTTTTTTACCTCCAAAGCTTGCGAAATCTAAGATTCTGGTTACCAGACGAATCCTAGGAGCGCGTTGACCGTTCACTACCACTGCATAGTAGTTTTCGTACGTGATCTCGACACGGATCACCGTTGCCCAGTTCCAGCTTTGCTTTTTATCACAAACGATGGGTGTTTCTTCAATAAGCTTCGCGAACTCTCCCGATTCAGACTTGACAGCTGACTTCATCAAGTATGTTCTGCTGCGGCAAACTTTACGTAGCAACACCACATCACGGACCTGACATTGCCAGTCGATGCTCTTCGGTCCATTACCATACCGCGCTAGCCATGCTTTAGCCTTCGCAAGCGACTGCTCTTTCGACTTCAAGTCATTTCTTTTGTAAAAATGATACTTTGACTTTAGGTGTATGCTTTGTACCTCACGAAGCATTCCTCCTGCATCAACCGCCAAGAGGACAGGAATCGTACAAAATGTACGGAAGCAAGGTCTATTCTTCACTTTCTCAGGTCTCATTCCAACCAATTTTCTAGTCCGAAGTTTTAACACCTGTGTTGCACTCAAAGTTATTGGATAAATTCCGAAGATTTCTCCTCTGTCCTGCCTGTGTTGAGTGTCTTCTGTGATAGTGTAAACAGTATCCTTTCTTTGGATGGAAGCAACAACCTTAACCCCTTTACCTGCATCATTGATGATTGTGTCACCGGGGCATATATCTTTGGCAAATTTGAAGGTCCCATTCAACATAGTGTACTTGGTATCTGCACCGACACCACCGGTATAGCACCATCCTTCGCTATTGTTTGTGAAATCGAAAATCCCTGGGGGAGTAGACTGTGAAGACATTGGTGGATTAGATATGTGTATACCATACTCGCTGGTTCTTTAAATAAGCTTGAACCGCATGAGGTTGTTTCACATACTGCATAATTATTTTGTTTCATAGTGGCAAAAGCATTCGTAAGTGCTGACGCTTGGTTAGAACCTAAGAAGCAGATCATAGTGATTAAAAATAGAGGACCACCGACAGTTGGCAGTAGGAGGCTCGCTGGGAATTCTTCGAGAGAGGCAGGTGCAAAAATCAGAGAGAAGATGTTGAAATAGCGAACCAATTCTAAGGCAAGATTTTGGTTGATGCCCATCTATGAAACGTTGTGCTTACACTTCTGCATAATCCTTAATCGGTGGAGGATTTACTACAAAAAACATCAGTTCTTCAATGCTACACTTTGGGGCCAGTTGAATAATAATCTCTTAAGTGGTATTTTCCATTTTAAATTGGCCCTTTTAGTTCTATCGAGATCCAATTTTAGATCCTTGCCGAAGAAATCCTGCACACTAAATGAATAAAGTTTATTTTTTGACATGGTGCAGTATCGTAGAAGTATTTCGAACCAAGGCTTGGTGCTTCTAGCCATTTACGAACTTTACAATTCCATCAAATCTTTACTATAAAAGAAAGGAAAGTCCCTTACTCTTCAAACCATTACCAACCAAAATGGCTTATCGTTCTTTGAACAGACATCTTCAACGCAACTGGAAGAAGGCTAGGAAGTCAAAACAAGAAGCCAAAGTCAATGCTATTACTCTCCCTTCAGACGATGACTCTGATACCGGATATGACTCTGACTCAACTGTTGAAATCGATTTCAGAATTTTCAGGGATGAGATGAGCTTTGAGATATCAGTTCAAGCCACCAACAACGAACAATTTGATGGTTTTGCTGGTAACCTACTCCCAATTCCAGAAGTATTTGTTCCCCAGGAGGATATTCCAGGCACATGCGAAGTCCCGGCCTGCTCCTTCCACTTTCAAGACCATAATGCCTACTTGCACCACATCGCTGACGACCATTTTGTTGATTTTAAGTTGCCAGACGACCTCACAGACTTACTTGGAAAGTACTTTAAAGAGTGCGTACACCAAGCATGTAACCGTTTGTTTATCCACCACGATGACTATTTGCAGCACTGGAATCTCGTGCACAGCAATCAACTCAGTGAGTTTAATTTTAAACACGACAACGCGGCAAAGTATGTTTGTCCTATGCCTATTTGCGATGGTCTCGAGCCTTTCAATTTATTTGAATTCCGGAATCATATCATCAAGAAGCACAAAGTTGGCGATACTTTGGAGAGTGAGGAGCTACTCAAGTTCTCCCTTCGGTGTGACGATTGTAGCTCGTTCTTCACTAAACCTGGACTTCTCCAGAAGCACAAGGAATCGGTGTGCAGAAAAGATTGCTGCGTATGCAAAGAAGTTTTCAATAATAAGTACGAGATGAAGCTCCATGTTCTTCGTGAGCATGTAGAAGGTGGAATGTTAAAGGAGGAAAGTGCCAACCACTTTAGCGAGTTACAGAAAGCGATGGATAACTGTAAAGATTGCAACAAGTTTTTCCTCTTCGAATTCCAACTCATTTACCACAACTTGCACGCGCACCCCCAAAATGGAGGAGCTGCTGAACTTATAGGGACAGTGAACGGACCTTGTCCATGCTTGTACCCTGGGTGTTCAATGCTGTTCGACCTGCTCTTAAATTTGGCAATTCACAACTGCCAACATACAGCAGAGAAGAATTTTCACTGTGACCTCTGCTACTGGAGCGGACAGAACAGTTTCTGGCTTGATGACCACAAGGAGAAGGCTCACAATATCAAGGCCCCTCCTAAGAAATCGACTGATGAATTCTTTGTAAAGGTTATTAATGATCAAGGAAAGGAAAAGTGGTTCTGCAGATCTCCTGGTTGCTCATATAACCACAAAGGCTTAGCCAAGAGGGAACTGATCGTCAAACATTATGAAAAGATCCACCCCAGAGTTAAGCTTCCTGTTTTGAAGATTAGGAAATCTCAAATCGAAAAGTACGGAAAACCCAAATTGGTTGGTGGCTCCTTTACGTGTCCTATCTGCCTTCAAGGTTTCGCACAGCAGATAGCTCATTTGAAGCACTTGGAGAAGTCACACAGTTGGTGCCAGACCCTCTTCGGTGGTGGATGGGAGCAGCCCGCATTGGTAAACTTGAAAGTGAATGAATTGGAAGATATTGATATCAGCAGTCTCAGTTTAAAATGAGTGATTGTCAGTTGTTGAGTACTAGCTCTAGTGGGTGGTGTCTTTTCTGAAATGTGTTGTTCCTCTGTTTTTTTTTACGTTATTTATGTGATTATGTTGTTTAATACGAAGTTTAAAATGAAAACCACTCTTGTTTATTACTTTCAAAAGAGCCATGCGACAAGTGAGCTCTATCAGCTTTCCAAAAGTTTCTAGTGAGTTTATTCATCGCCACTGTTTGTGAATTTCGAGTATGTTGCTTCTGCAAAGAACAGGTCTTATTGAGGAGTGGACTTCGTCAGTACCTCCCATTACCCCTCTTACTACTCCGACGAGGACTCCCAATTGCTGGGATTTCCACAGAAAGTTGACTCCCACTTGGCAATGTGGTTTTGATTTACTCAAGACCTCACATCTCTAACTTTAGTAACCTCTCCAGAATACCTTTCATTGGTTTCCAGTTCAATCAGATTTTGTGATGTAGACTTGCTCAACAGTTGAACCAACAGGTGAAATTCGTCCGGTAAAGCTCACAAATTGACTCTGGGTATTTCGAAAGGAAGCAGAAACTAACAAACCCACCAAAACTTTGGCCCAAGAGCAACCATTTTTAAGGCCATTCAACAAGGAGGAGTCTCAAGAGCACTTCATACACTTGGTCAATTTAATTCTGGAGTGTCAGACTAGGCACTCCTTTATGTCCTCTATTTTTGCATCTTCTCTAAGTTTGCAACCAAATTTTTAAAAATCTACAAAAACTGGCTGATAGTACAACGGAGATCTCCTTCATCTGTCATTTTGGAGAGCATTCATCTTATTTTATGAGCGAGTTGATTGTATATATGCAGTGATCTGACAAGATGCATGTACAAAGCGACGAACAAGTCAAGCCTGGCATTAAAATGCATACTATTAAAAGAATTATGCTGAAAGAGCCAGGTTTAATTAACAGGAAGCATTATCTTGAATACAATCAACTGCGCTATAAATTGTTGCCATGAGGGGAGGACTTTGGTAAATGTTCCAATTAACTTTGATGATATCTGCTTTACTCAAACAATTTACTACTTTGAGCAAACCATCTCTATAGTATACGCTTTATATGAACCAAGAATCTTTGACGGCTTCCTTAAACATTTCATTCTCAATACATCCAGAACAACAATTTCAATACTTTATAGTCTTTCTGGTTGATTCGGGCTGTAGTCAGAGGCTGCTGTGTAAGAGTTGGTTTGTCAAGTTTGTAAGATATTTTGCCCGAAACTCAGCTGTTTACAAACATGGACATCAATCTCATCGACGAAATCATCTTAACGATTACTAGCGAACAATGGATACACATGTGTCTACACAGAGAAGAATAGACGTACCGTTGGTAATGAGGCCAATGGAAAGAAGTATTGTGGAAGGTCATGGAAGATTCAATAGAGGATGGTATTGTGTGTTGGGTGGAGAGACCCAACTCACAGTCAAGACTAGGCTTAGTATGACAACCGGAGTTAGTGACGGGGCAGGGTATGCATACAGCCCTTTTCTTTGAGGTGGCTATATTGAGAACGATATAACCGTACTAACTCAAACACCACTTGGTTCTCGAGGAGTATTGAAACCATCTGATCCCCAATGCGCACTGCAATAGTATGACATATACAAACACTGTATTGTTCTTGGCTCTTGTGCAAGCTGAAACCATTCAGATATTCATCCCTGCTAATATTTTTTTGCAGCCATTGGTTTCAGGATTAATCGAAAAGAGATTGTGCAGATTGAGATCCTCAATAGGGAGGAAGAAACTATTCGGGTAGGAGTATTTGGCTGGAATGGTCTTGTTCAAGCCCATGTGTGATACGTTAGCCACCACAAGGCAAATTTACACTACAAGTTATAATGCTGGCACTTTAGAGTCAGACCACAATCGATGCAGAGTATTATCCAACATCGGATAGGAGTGGTCACAAAAGAATCAACTAAAGGCGACTGATTCTGATTTACTTTGGTTTTGCAGCCCAAACCCAAAACGTGAAAGGCCGATACTAATTTCGAGTTGCAATTGCAGTGAAATTATGACGATTAATACTTACTATGAGTATTTTAGTTCGTAGTAGACGACCCACCAGAATTCCCATTCTTTACTAACCTCGAAAGCAAAGAGTTTGACACTATAGACAATGAAGAGCCCATTGCAGGCAGTTTTAGTTTGAAGGTCAAGTAGCCGATGATTTAGTTAGACTATCCGGTAAGCAGTTTTTTTTCTGAAGCATACACATGCATGCATGAGCGAAAGTGTAGCGTGGGGACGCAGTACGAGTCGAAAGCAGAATACACCATATAGAATGGCAACTTTGACCTGTTCAGTCTCTTCTAACTCTACGATTTCTTCATTGTCATTTCTTCATTGTCTACTAACAGCTCCATACTATCCTTTAACTTTGAGCACTCAATTGTTATTCAACAGCTTAACTTTTGGAGTATACCCCAAATCTTCAAAATATTTTTGCAGCCAAGTGTTTCAGTTTCCTCAAAGGTAACACAGTCTTAAACCAGTTTCACTGGTGTGCAGATACGAGTTACTATAGTATACAATTCTCGGAGATAATCATCATTAGGTGGAAAACATGATAAATTCAGGACTGTACACCAAATCCAGAAATAAAGTGTGTTTAAAGATTTTCGTAAAACTTTCAGACAACTATTAATATGTAGAAGCAACAATCCTCTGGAAAAACTATCATTTCCTTCTTTTCCTTCGATAATTAACTATGGCTACTCATTCAGAACAACCTGTCTTGGTTAATGATTACGAACCTACTGGAGGAGCATGCGAAGGTACCAAAGTCATCATGGCAGGTGGTGACCTTAAGGATGTCCTGCTCATCGAAAAAGGCGATACGTTCTTGGATAAGAATGGAAAAATAAAGACAGTCCTGAGAGTGATCGAGAGTACAGATACTGTCCTTAAATTGTCTCCCTATTCCAGGCACTTGCCAGGGCACCCAACTCACGAGTTCCTTCCTGTTCTTCTATCTGTCACAGAAACAGTTGAAGTGCAAACTACAAGAGGACATAAGGTCTCTCGTAGAAGTGACCCCGACCGCATTGTGGCTGCTTCAGTGGCCCTCGAAAGTATTGACGTCGATTCGAACGGTGTACAGCGGATGATTCAATTGGTAAAGAATAAATCGAAAGAAATTCGCATTGGAGGTGACATATCTGAGGAGGAAGCACGCTCCCAGGCTTATAAATGGTTAAACGAGAACTTCCCCAAACGCCCCATCAATTGGTCTGCACAGCTCCGTGATTTAAGAGGGTTACCAAAAGATGTATTTGAGAAAACATACATAATTAGTTCTGCTATTGCGCACCAACTGGGAAAGCTTGCACGAATGATTCAAGAAACTCCAATCTGTAATGATAATAGCTCACAGTGGAACCATCCAGAGTTCATCCGGATTATTGTTGAAGTTGAGAATTATCGCTTGCTTGAAATCGGCGGAGAGCGCAAGTTAATCATCGATTCAGATAGGAAAGAATTGTGGTTCGAGCGTTCTGGTCGCAAAAGAGAGACCAAAAAGTTGGCAAAGGCAATAGCTAGCTCTATCATGAGAGAAAAGATATACTGGAATGGTCCCCCTACTGTCAAATCGCTAGTGCAAGTGACAAATGCTGACACCGCTTGGGTTGAAGCAAAGGAGTTGCCTTTTGAGCCAATTGGACATAGTTGGGCTTTCCACAGAAGAATTCAGCTCTTTGATCCAGCCACAGCACCTGAAATGGCTTGGTTGATTGGAGTTTGGGTTGGCCATGGCTTCACGAGAAGTTCTTGTTTCATTAGACTCGACGATAAACCACAAATTTTCCAACGCTTACAATCTGCTGGACGGTTTTTTGGTTTGGAGGCGACGCCATTCGCGTGCAATATTGATAGAGCAGAGTATCGCTGTATTGCATTGCACTCAAAGTACCAACGGGGGTCAGACATAGTTGGCGATAGGATCAACTTGTTTTGGAACTTTGTTCAAAGGCTTTTTGAGTACACAGAAGAAAAGGGATACACGAAAGAGCTTCCCAGAGATTTCTCTCTTGATCATTTTGCTGTCCGTGAACACCTTATTGCTGGAGTCGTCGATACAATCGGGAGAGTGTACCGGGTGGGCGCGAACTCGATTCAATTGGCGAGGGAGAAACCGGGGGAGGAACTGAATACGGAGGAAGCAGAAGACACAGAATCATCCACTGATGGTTCGTTTGATTTTGCAGCTCTGATTGGTGACAACGATCCCCAAGCCAATGAGGATAGCAATCTCTTGAACGTAACTCTACAGAATGATTTGTCCAGCAGCACGTTCCATAGAAGATACGAAGTTGACGAGAGAGGCACCTCTAGTGACAAAATGGAGGAAGTGGATGACCGTAGAGTGGCATATGTCCAACTTGGTACTCCCTTAACGAGTCTCAGAGACAGTTTGAGCATTCTAATTAGGTCTATTGGCACTAGACCATCAGTCTCATCCTTCAGTGGTTACAATTTGATCAATATGTCTTCATCAGCTGCAACACGTCAATGCCTCAGCAATTGTTGCTCGCACGAAAACAAGGTTGTCAAGCCAGACCCATTTCTTCGGGGGCCATCGTTGAACAGGATCTTGATTCATGAAGTCGGCGAACGAAGGGTGTTCAATTTTGAATTCGAAGGTGATTCTCATGAAAAGCACCATCCCTTGTTATCTAATTTCATGGTATTAGAGAAAACGAAGCTGAAACTCAACAGAGCAGTCGCCCCTTCAGCTGTGCCCTATTATAGCCCAAGATTCTTATGTGAAGTATGTGGTTGCATCTATATCACAGATACCAGTTTCAAAAGGCACATGAAGCTTCACGGCTAGGATGGAGGTACGTTCGAAATTCTTTATTGAAGTTGCGTGTGCCAACCTGATTGTGTATGTTGTTTAAATCTGATTAAAGTATTGAGTAAAGTTGAGTAGAACACCATGGACTTGCTGCTTAACTTAAGAGCAGCTAATCAGGCAGGCCTATCAAATGGGCGATAGCGCGTATTCGCGACTCGTTGATACCTTTGTCACAATCTCGAAGTTCTGCAACACTGATTGACAAGATCACCATCGAGTTCTGGCATAACAGCTTCTGTCTATTCTGTCTAGACTGTTAATGATATTTCGCTACTACTGCCAGTACTATTGCGGTACGGGTTTCTTGCTTGAAGTTTAAGCTGTTGGTTCCGCTGTGATAATTGACTCATAAAGAATGCTTTTCAAATGTACCACAAGTTCGCATAGATCAGTCGATTTGCCATACAAAACTACTCAGCTAAAGATTCTGATAGTCAATTCTAACAAAGCCTATGCTAGTAAATGGTGCTAGGGTGTTGACGGGAGGAACATCATTACAAGAAATCCGTCATCAGAAACTATCGGAACTCCCCAGAGCAATTCTATCTAGTTCAAGTCCCAACTTCAGATACCAACCGCATGTAAAATGGTAAAGTCATTGACCTTTGAAGTTTTATAAGGATCATATCAGTAATTTGTCCCTGGATCAAAGGTGGAGTAGGGATTCTGATGTTCACCGTAATCAAGATATAGTAGATAGTTGGGGTGGCGTAGAAGTGGACTCAACAACATTATCGATCAACTGGTACGACAGAAAGTACAATTTTCGTCGATTGGAAAACACTCTTCTTCTAAGAAATTAAGGTCAGACGAAAGGGCAATGGCTTGGAGTCGACAAACAAATCTGTTCGAAGCAGCATCTGCCGCAATCTTCTTCAGCACTTTAGGAGCTTCATACAGAATACAATTTCATCATCTCCAGGTTGATAGATATTACCTGTCACTCCCAGATTACCTATTTTGTGAGCCATTCGATGTAGAACAAGTCACAAGACAACTCTTATCTAAAGTATACTAAGATGCTGCAAGAAAATGCAGCAATGAAGTTGACTGAAGGTAGCAAAGCAAAGAAATTGAACTATATCAGAGAACTGATCAAACTGAGGTAAGTTTGATTTAAATGATTCGATTTCTACACATGAAACCAACACCTTCAACGCTATAGAGACCATACTGTCTGGATTGCACTTTTCAAGGTTTACCGGTTTGAGGATTTTAAAGTCTTTCCGGTGATAGATTTCTTTGAAGGACTCAACAGGGCGCTGTAGAGCGTCTCCTAGACATCGAAAGCTTCAGCCCTTTGATCGAAGTATTGATTTGTTTCCCTTGAGTACCTTCAAGAACCGGAATAAATGTATACTCTTGCTTAGCATTGTTCTGCATCTCTCTCCAAAAATCTGGCTAATTTGAACTCCAAAGCAAGTGATGGATCAGCATCAAACTAAACCACTGTACAAAGACAAAGATAGACTTCATGTCTGCTGGCTCACCAGGAAGTCTCTCAAATTACGTCATTCTAAGTGTGTCCAGTATTCCCATTGATTGCAAAATCAATGCTTCTTATATTCGTTGCTCGTGGCTATCACCACATCGAAGTACAAACATTAGTTACAATCAAGAAACTCTCACCAACGGATAGTAAGAATACTGGACGTCTAAGAGATAACTACTTTAACGTTTTGCGTGAATAATCATGTCTACCCTCTTCAGGACTTCCTTCAGTGACCAGATACCCATGCCTAAATCAGTATTCAAGTGGAACGTTCTGATGATTTGTTAAGAATAAACTGCTTACACTCACTATTAGTGTTGCGATAGGGTTGTATAAAGGTCAATGATGTGCTGGGATGCACTTGGAACCATTCTAATCCCCTCTAAACCCTTTTTCTGTGCAAAGTTCGTGGGAATCGAGAATGTTCTCTTACAAATTAAATTAGGAACATCGAAAGATTGGTAATAGTGAGAGACATTGAAAGGATAGGCAATAGGAAAATGTTGGCTTTGATCTGTGCTAGTCAGATTACTTCTGGTATTAGCCATATTCCTTACTGATAATGTGATTGTTACTGAGATATATTATACCTATATAAGCTTCTCTTCTCGTCTAACCCCCACCACTATTATTAGTGAGTTCAAGATTGAAGTCACTGGATGGATTGTTGTGCATACCATCTAAATGGACCAAGTACCTGTACTCATCAGCGAACATCAAACCGCACCCTTCGATCAGACACCCAATAAAGTACTTTGCAAACAAATCTCTGAGGTTTTCTGGGAGCTTCAGATCAACAAAGTGGTCGCGGGAGATGTGGTACAAGTAGGATTCATGATCGTGATATTGAACAGAGCAGGATGCGACCTCGCATGTGCCTGGTCCGTCCTCCTGGGGAACAAATGCTTCCGGAATTAATGGTGGATTAGCAGCAAAATCGCTGAAGTAGAACTCAGGTGCATGGTGGTAGCCACCAATGCGCTCAACTGTATGTTCCACGCTGGGTGCTGTAAGTAATGTTTGAGCATTGACTAATTTCATCAGGTTCTCGTCGGAGTTTTGAGCACCTAAAGGGTCGACTGTCTTATAGCTATTGCCCTCTTGCCTTGCTTTTTTGTTTTCATCCTTACGATTGGTCATTTTTGTTGGGAAGGGAAAAAACAATAAGGAGCAATCTGCTCTTATATAGTAAAGACTTGGTGGTAAGGTAGAATGCTTGAACGAAACACATAACTTTGGCTCTTCGATGCTGCACCACGTCAAGAGTTGAAGTACAAAATTCAACCAATGTGCAGGATTTCTACTAAAATGGATCTAAAAATGGATCTCGAACGACTAAACGGGTCAAGAAAATACCACTTAATTATTATTTACTCGTAAACCTTTATACCGAAGATGCGAGGTTTTGGGAGTGAATGTTCTGCTAGTCAGGTTTAATGCAGAATCATGAGCACAGATTTGTATGGAATCAGCCCAACCACAACTGTACATGGGGATTAATCGCAATTGTAGTTCCGATTCTCTTGTTTGCACGAAGAACTCGTAAGACCTCCCTATTGTTTGTAGTTGGTGGTTATAGGTTCGGTCTTGCCGTATCTTGGTGAGCTTCATCAAAGACACTTAAATGTTTTACCAATTTTAAAACAAAAAAATTATGCAGTTTCTGAAACGCCTTCATGCGACGCAAGCCCATACTTAAAGAGCCATCGAGAATATCACACACTTTTACCCAACAATGATTTCGCAGCCAATCCCGCCTGGGGATTGACTTTACAGGCGACAAAGAAGGTTTGTGCTATGCTGGTGGACTTGGTGAATACACCAAGAACACTACGTTCGACGGCACTTACAAACTCGCCAATGATATTCGCCCCGGCGATATTACTATCAAAGACGACGGCAAAGGTGATAAGGTGATTGCTATTTTTGAAAGAATAGATAACGTATGCGTTATTACTGAGGATACTCAGCACAGGCAAGGTAGAGAGGTCTTTGGTACACATCAAGTTACGTTGAGCGCAACACAGGTGTTGAGACTTCGGACAACTCTACTTAAGGGCATGGCAAGCCAAGGCTTCCGCACATTTTGTAAGCCTCCAGTTATTAGCTGGTCCAGAAGGATTAAGGCGCGAGATACAAAGTGTCAAGTTGAGATCTTCAAACAAGGTGATACTACTTCACGGGAACAGGCATGCGTGAGAGCTAATGCCTGGCTTGCCCTCCATGCTGCTGGACCAAAGTACATAGACTGGCAATATGAGGTGCGTGGTTTGGTTCATATTAATAGGTACTGTCGCATCAGAACATATATTGTGAAGGCAGCTGTCAAATCTGAATCGGGGAGGTTCGCGAGATTGATTGAAGAAGCCATAATTTGTGATAGAAAACAAAATGGAACTTGGCACGGATAGTTCCTGTTAAGATAACCTTTGAGAACTACTATACAGACAGTGAACTGTAAACACGCTCCTGGATTTCGTCTGGTCAGCAGAATCTTAGATGAGCGCTATGAAGGCGGAAGAGCCGCCACTGATTTCGTAAATGAGTTCGTGGAGAAGCTTCTGGCTAGTCGTGATGAAGAGACTGCTGTTTCTACAAGAGTCAACGATGCGTATTTTACCTTTGATGGAGAGGACAGAGATAACCTTGTCCTTAGCATTAGAAATAAAGCGCAAGAGTTGCATCAAGGCGAGAGTGGCAGCCTCTTTGCATCTGAATCTGAGGATGAATCTGATGACAGCCAACTTAACCTGAGCTTCCCTCTTGATATAGAGTTTGAAAAGTTAACAGCTGTGTACATTACGGAATTGGAAGAAGGGCTTGTGCCTAAAGGGTTCTTTCCACGGGCCAGGCAAACCAAAAAAGAAAAGGGCGACGAAAAGGGCGAAGCTAGGGCAGCAATATTCTCCGTTGCGACCATCTACCCCGGACTCAGAGACCGCTACTATGCTCTTGGTCGTTCGCTTGGCGCTAGGATGTCGATTACGCCTTACTACGTTGCAGGCAAAGCCGTGATCATGGGAAGAGAGTGCACCAAGCAAGATATCTTTCTTATTCGGATGGCATCCTGTGAGCCAAGCTTTCAAGTCGCTTCCAATTGTTGTATTCCTCGCAAGAAGGTACCACCACCTGAAGTTCTAATTCGTGGTCCCTCTTTGGACCGTTTTTATGTTGACGAGAGCGACGAACAGAAAAAGGTGTGGAGTATTGTTTGTGAGGGTAGTACTGCCAGACACAATCTCTTGTTGTCTAATTTTGTTGTTGAATTCAAAAGACGTTACACAAGTAATCCCACCCTCAGGCACTCCTTACCATAGCAAAAGGTACCCCTGTGGGATAGGTGCGTGCGAGAATGTGTACAGTTCGATTCCAAGTGTTAAAGCTCACAGAAAATGTCATAACGATAAGAAGAGTTTCTATTACACGCCAGAATATCTAGCCTTTTAAGTGAGAATTTAAGTTCTATTTGGTCAGACCAAGATGTGTAGGGTAGCGCGTTCCGAAGTAATCTGCCTTTGCAAAGAATCTTAGAGACCTCAACAAATATCAAGTGATTATTGAACGGGTAGTAGCGAATGGTATTTTTGAGATGAAACCAAAAGACAAAGTCGTGTCCTCTAATAGCACTACGCTCACAGCACGGAAGAGACTTGGTTCAAGCCGTCTTTTCCTGCGTGGGAGCGGATTTCTGCGTCGCTATTTCCAGCGAGCGCTTCCAACTTTTCTCTTTGAATACGCTCCTCCTCCATCACAATGTGCAAGTTTCTGTAAGTGAAGAAGAAGTACACAGCGATGAGGAACCCAGCGATGGCGACACCCACGAACGGCCAAACCAAGTGAGGATCGTTCAAAGCGGGGGTGAGGGCCTGCGACAACGCAGCGGCGATGGCGTTAGTGAACAAGAAAATCGCCATAACCAAGGATCTCATGGTCGTTGGCGCTCTGGTGTAGGCCAACTCATAGGCGGTTGTCACCGCGAAACACTCACTGGCAGCCTGCAAGATATAAAGGGTCACCATGACCCAGGCCGAGATTGGCGATGGCTCTTTGCAGGTGGTGGCGTGGTTGCCACAAGGAGAGGTTTTGTACACTCTGTGCTGGATGACGGCACCGGCCACCTGAGATACTGCGGCTAGAAGGAATCCAAAGGTGATTCTGTGGACGGGGCGGAACTCGATCTTGTACTTTCTGAGGGTTGGATACACGATGTAATCCAAGATGGGGATCAAAACGATGATGGTTAATGGGTTGAAGTTGTTGAACAAATCGTTAGGCACTCCTTTCGTCAGGAGCGAGCCGGCTAGCGAGTCCTGAACTGGGCCAATGCCCCCGTCTGCGATAAAGTATAGTGCAGGAAAAATGTTAGTATTTGAAATGAAGTTGAAGCTCAGAATGAAAAGAGATTCTGGCTGCGAAAAATTTGGCTGCGAAAAATTGGCTGCGAAAAACGTAGTGCGAAAAAATACTTACAGTAAGGAATGAAAATCTTACAGGCATGCAAAGTCTGCTTGACGTCGAGGACCCAGTCGTCGGACCAGGTGATAGGGAACTTGAATGTTCTTCCTGTTGCGGCGATGTTGGATGGCTGGGCGTGCTGCCACAAGGTACCGTTTCTCCACCTGCTGATAAAGCCTCTTCCAAAGGTGATTCTGAAGACTTTCCACGAGTCGACGACAACCGACCCAGTCACCTGTGCAACAATCAACCTGCCATTCAAGTAGTACAAGATCACAGGGATGAATAAGTAGATCACGATTGGGAAGAAGTACGCGAGCCAGAAACCCACACGTCTCTCTGAGTAA
>JAJMBT010000065.1:0-20971 GCA_030565385.1 Kodamaea neixiangensis
CTGTTGTACACAACGACCTCGGTCATATCTGGAACACCAACATTCACGGAATACACCACCACTTTCTCAACCACTGATGCAGCTGGAAATGCTGTCGCTGAAACAGCCGTCGTTCTTGTGACGACCAACTCAGCAGGACTGTTGTACACAACGACCTCGGTCATATCTGGAACACCAACATTCACGGAATACACCACCACTTTCTCAACCACTGATGCAGCTGGAAATGCTGTCGCTGAAACAGCCGTCGTTCTTGTGACGACTAACTCAGTAGGACTGTTGTTTACTACAACTTCGGTGATAACAGCGTTGCCATCGTTTACAGAGTACACCACTATCATACCAACCACTGATATCTTTGGAAATGACGTTCTTGCAAACGTAGGGGTTCTTGTTACTACCAACTCAGCAGGGCTGTTGTACACGACGTCCTCTGTAATCCCGCCAACTCCAACGTTTACCGAGTACACCACCACATTGTCAACTACCAATGCAGCTGGAAGTACTATTCCTGAAACAGCCGTTATTCTAGTAACTACTAATTCAGCTGGTCTGTTCTATACCACGACTTCTGTGATACCTGCAACGCCATCTTTCACAGAATATACCACTACCATTACTACGACCAGGCCAAATGGAATTTTGGGTGATGAATTAGCAGTAGTTCTTATTACTACCAACACAGCCGGTCTGTTGTATACGACTACTTCTGTGATACTATCGACGCCATCACTCACTGATTACACTACCACCATTGCCTCAACAAAGCCAGATGGTAGTGTTGCTACTGAAACAGCAGTGGTTTTAGTAACTACCAACTCTGTTGGTCTGTTGTACACAACAACATCTGTGATATCAGGGTTGCCATCGTTCACAGAGTACACCACCACATTGTCAACCACAGATGCATCTGGAAACGCTGTTCTTGAGACAGCCATTGTTCTTGTGACAACCAACTCAGTGGGCCTGCTTTATACCACTACTTCTGCAATTTCAGCAAATCCAACTCTAACTGAATACACTACCACAATTGCTTCTACAAAGCCAGACGGTAGTGTTACCACTGAAACAGCAGTGGTTTTCGTTACAACCAATTCTGTTGGACTGTTGTTCACCACAACGTCAGCGATATCAGCAACTCCAACTTTCAACGAATACACAACCACTTTCGCAACAACCAAGGCAGATGGGAGTGTGTCTACTGAGTCAGCAATTGTTCTTGTGACGACCAATTCAGCCGGTCTGTGGTACACAACAACATCTTTGATCTCAGCAACGCCATCTTTCACTCAATACACCACTACCATAGCGACTACCAACGCCGCTGGAATTACTGTTGCTGAAACAGCTGTTGTTCTTGTGACAACCAATTCAGCTGGTCAGTTGTACACAACAACATCTGTGATATCTCCAAGGTACCTCAACAGTACCTCGAAGTCGAGTGATTTGTCAACAACTCTGTCTATACATCTGACCAACAGCCAAAGAGGAGTCAGCTCAGCAGGTAACGATGCCACCATAACTTCTATCCTCCTGCCCTCTCCACTGGGCGCTTCTTCAGGAAACCTTGTTGCATCAGGCAATCTAGCTGCTTCAACCCCTACCACTTCTGTTGGTGGTGTGCACTCGAGTGCTCCAACTTCTCCAATAACTGCAGGACAAGACAGCTCTTCTGGGGAAAGAACTACCAATGTTGGCATTAATACTATTGGTGGAACTTCCTCAGGAGGAGGTTCTAATGGAGTTGCTAGCATACTTAGCGGAGGCTCTCCTTCAAGCATTGCAGATACTGAAACCAAAATCACTACCACAACTGCTTTAGGCCTTGCAAGCAGCGGTAGCGCAACATCTGGTACGCTTTCACAGAGTGCCATATTCATTAATGTGCCAAATGCGGCCGCAAAAGGATCTATTCACATCTGTAACACGTTCGTTTTTATTGTTTCATTGCTCTTATTGTGAGGCTAATACTTGGCGTCTGCGTGAACTTGGAGATACTAATGGGATATCTCCCTTCTTACTTAATTTCTCCCACTGTGCTTTACCAACTACCCGTTTCTCTTTTGTTTCTTGTGTTTGTTCCGACTACCAGCGCCATAACTCTAGTTTTTTGCATTCTTCAGTTTTGATTTTTTCGGTTTCCACCAATACATTTTTATTATGAAATCTTGTGTTCCCAAGTAATTTTGCACCCATTTTTCACCTCCTATGGGCACGGTATTGATGAAACGAAGCCCAGAAGCCCAATATGAGACTTGATGCATTTAAGAATACATTTTCTCGAGTTTTCAAAATCTAAAATGTCGCAGTTTGCTGCAGTTCACTGGCTAGTTGAAGTAGCCTATTGAGTATTCTCAGATGTATAAGCATGGAGGAGAGAACTGCTTCAAGCACAAAAAGCTTGGAGAATTTAACGAAATCCACCCCAAGGAACCAAGGGCTGCGTAATTTTCATTGTCTGCTTTCACTTCTTTGGTGATATTGTTGATGGAATGTATTGTCATTTCTGCATGCTCGTGTAACTCCAGTCATGCAAACGTGAACATTTTGTACTGGTTATCTCTAATTCTTACATATTTCTGCACGCTGGCATGCTTCACGACTCCTGCGCGCTTATTTCTGCCAGGTAAATGTGGAGTAAATGTTTGCTAACAATTGCTAATGAAATACCAAGAAGTTGCAAGCGCAATTTTTCAACTTGACGTTTATGCCTTCCTGTACTAACCTCTAGCGCTGCCACCAATTAAGTGAGCTGTCAAATAAATATCTAGCCCGTATGGCCAAGACAGTAAGACGATCCATAATTAGCAAACTCTCATGAGCATAAGTTAAGGGCCAAAAATGGATATCATGTGAACTCCCTCTTGTTCGGAAAATTCATTTCATTTTATTGCGCTTCAGGGAAGCCCCAATGTAACCTCAATTTGCGCTCACAACTCGTTATCCGAAGACGCTACAACTTGCACTGCGCTAGAATAAACAGTGAAAGCGAACTTGGCAAGTTTCAAGAGAGACGTTGGGATAAGCCATTTAATGGCTTAATTTACGTTTAATGGCTTTTCAAAAAATACACTTAAGGTGTCGGAATCTACCAATCAATCTTCCTGATGTGTATTCCGTGCTTGAAGAAATTCCGAAGCTGAGAATGTTTCGGTTGCAAGATAGAATTCTTTGGTCCCTGTGCTTACCAGGTCTGTTGCTTCTCTCCCATTTATATTCACAGTTTAGTTGATATTGAGTGCTTGACGGTATATTTTAGAGTCTACCTTGCTAGAGTAGTAAACACCTATTGGTTGTAGTGAGGTTTACTCGCTACCATTTGAAGGCTATTCATACCTAGTGATAATTGTCATATTTAGTCCAAATCAGTAAGTGCAATGTGCATTTCCGCTATATGAAGCTGCTACCAGCTCTGCAAATTTCATGAGTATTCCCAACTATTATCGGGTAGATACCGACACAATCATTTAATCTTGGCCCTTCTACTTGAAGAAAGGTGCAAGGGTGTTCGGAAAAAGTGAATAGGGGAGCCGAAATGCTGCAGACGTTGCGGTTCAGCTTAAAGCGCAGCTGGATTTACATGCAATGCATAAAAAATAAGGCCCCAACATCTATTCTAAGAGAACGTGTATGCGAAAGAATTCCAGCGACTCGCAAGAGCCTGAAGCCTGAAAATTCTCCATAGGTGGTGGTCAGTATTTCAACCAATGTGAAGATGAGTTCCACAATCCTCAAGTAATGGTACATACAGCTTTCTGAATAAATATTAGATAATTTTAAAGTATCGACATCGTTCTGTTATACGCGGCTGGACCCACGGCTGGTCTTTCAGGAATTTATTGAACAATGCATGCAATTTTGCAACCTTTCAGGTTTCGACTGGCGAAGATATCCAATAAATGAGCAAACCAACAAAAATTTGTCAACCAAGCCTGTGTCGCCTCCAGTCATATCCTTTAGACCGATTTCAACGCAGGGATATGCTAAGCCTATGAAGGTTACTATCTTGAAATGTGGAATTTCTTCTCCTCTAGGTTTAGCTGGAAAATACCCCGTTACCTGTCAAAAAAAAAGATACGGTGGATAGAAGCATTCCCACAGTAGTACTCACCTGAGTTGGATCCTTCCGAGTTTATTTTCTTGAACGTCTTGGATTTAATTCAATGTGCTTTCGAATAATAGGATCCTCACATAGAAAATAATTTCGAGTGGTTGAAAGACGGTCTTGTTTATTCTTACAAGTGTCAAGTTGTTTTCACGAAAAAGGTCCCACGGTATATTGTTGTCAGTGGTAAAGCCAGAGTAGTATTTAAACCCGTTGAAAAGATGTAATTTGGTGCTTTGTTCATCACCAAACCATGCTTGTTTTCAATCTTCTTATTCTTTTGCTGGTGTTGCCAACGACCTTTGCTGCTCCATTTGATCAGGCAACTCCTCCATCATCGGATCCATTTTACTCACCTCCAGATGGATTTGAATCTTTTCCAGAAGGTACCATTTTGAGAAACAGAACCATTCCATCTCTGTTGAGATCGATTATTTTGCCTGTGCAAGTACAAAACACATGGCAGTTGTTGGTCAGATCTACAGACTCGCATGGTAATGCTAACGCTATTGTCACCACTGTTATTGAACCATTCAATGCGGATCCTTCGAAATTAGTGAGTTTTCAAATTGCCCAGGACTCTCCCTCTAAGGACTGTGCTGTTTCGTACGCGTTGGAAGTGGGAGCCCCTCCACTTTCCACGTTGAATATTCAAGCTGAGATGCTCTTGGTTCAAGCTGTTTTGGATGAAGGTTGGTTTGTTGTCACACCAGACTATGAAGGTCCAAAGGGATCTTTCACAGCTGGTAGACAAGCAGGACATGCAGTTTTGGACTCGATCAGGGCCACTTTGAGTTCTAACCTCGGTGGGTTAAAGCCAGATGCTAAAACCGTTATGTGGGGATACTCTGGTGGTTCTCTTGCTTCTGGTTGGGCTGCTGCTTTGCAGCCAAAGTACGCTTCTGAATTGAAAGACAACTTGCTTGGTGCGGCTTTGGGTGGTTTCGTAACTAACGTTACTGGAACTGCAGTTGCTGTTGAAGGCACCCCAGCCGTTGGGTTAACAGCAGCTGCTTTGAATGGATTGTGTAACGAGTACGATGACTTGAAGCCTGTTGTCGTTGCAGACATTACTGACCCTAAGAACTTGGAGTTGTTCAACTGGGCCAACTCGCAATGTCTTTTGCCTATCTGTGTTAGGGCCTTTGGGACTAACTTTTGGACTGGACCTGACCCTGTTCTCAGCAGTGGTTGGAGCTTCCTCCAGCGTCCAGAGATTAAGAAGATTCTTGACGAAAACACATTAGCCCTCTCTGACAACGATGAAATTCCAGAGATTCCTTTGTTCATTTTCCACTCCAAGCTTGACGAAATTGTTCCCTTCGATGGTGTCCAGAGAACTTACGACAACTGGTGCAAGTGGGGCATTCAATCTTTGGAGTTGGCAGAAGACTTATTGGACGGACACGTTACCGAGTACGTGAGTGGTTCTCCAGCTGCATTTGCTTGGATCAAGAACAGATTCAATGGCGAATCTACAGTTCAAGGTTGTTCAGCCACCACCAGACTTTCCAACTTGGAATACCCAGGATCTCCAAAGACCATTGCAATTGCTTTGGCTGCTGCAGTCAAGAGCGTCTTCCAGCAAGGTTTGGGTCCTAACTTTCCTTTACCTAACCTTGGACCTGATATTCCAGGATTTGGATCTTTGCCAACCCTTCCAATTCCTTCTCTTCCTCTTCCTTCACTCCCAGACTTACCAAATCCCTTTGGATTGTGATCCCCTCAAGCTGTTGAAACCAACACTTATGAATTTTAATGGTTTCCTTTTGGATGGTATACCCTAATTAACTCTGATTTTTTTCCTTTCTTGTGTGTCTCTTTAATTCTTTGATGAAGATATGAATTGTTTATATGATTATAACTATGACTGCTAACTATGCTTGACCATTTCATGTAAGAGTCAATCTTGTAGAGAGATGATAATGCCACCCTGAAGCCTATTCTCCGGTTCTACTCAAACATACCACTTTGCATTTAGGAAATCTGACACCATTGAAGCTGTTGGTTGCGAATATATATTGGTCCAAAGGATTCGTATCTTTAGGCAATCTCGTTGAAAAGAGTGTTCTCTTTTCTGATTATAAAAGAAAGTGATATTTTTTTAGTGAACATGAATTTTTTGCAGCCATTTCAGAGGCTGCTCCAGAAAAAAAGAATACCAGTTCAACTGTAATAAGGAGATAAATTCTGAGAAGTGAATTAATCAAAGGCATTTTCCAAGTTGGCAGGTGGGCTACCTGAAACCCGGTTTATGCTTTGCTAGCTGTAATTAGACGAAGTAAATAGAAAAATAGTCAAGAAATGCAAGGGATGACTCGATAAACGAAACCACAATCTCCAGGTGTAGCGGAAACACTCTACAAGTTGACAAATGATGTATCTTATCGATTGACTATCTAATTCAAAGTAGAAACTCGCAAGCGAAAGGCACTTACATCGTTCTAGCGTTTTGTCTGTACCCAAAGCTGATTTGTAGACACAAGAAAACATAAATCAGACAAATGAATGTTGGAGAGGATGATCCATTGGTGCAACATTTGAGGTATAACTAGATAACAGTCCATGATCAGATCCTACTCCTACCTCTAACAAATTCCGTGCACGGCTTCACCTAGATAAAGAGTCGTGCGTTTCGCAAAATCAAATGCAATTCAAATCATCATGAGTAACATACAAGAGCCGATCCACCCTATCACGTTGGAGCAACTCCGGGTGTTTCCGTTGCCAAAGTCCATTGAGTCGCTTCCTCATGCAAGCATGCTTGAGTTTGTCAATGCGGCACAACTTGTCAATGGCCATCTACAATCACTAGCATCATATAAGACCTTCACGAAACAAAGCTTAGGAAAGGTGGAGAAGATTATCGAGACGTACCATGAAATCACCAAGTTGATAGGTGATTACGATGCCTTGAGCCAGCATATTCGTAAACAAATGACCGATTTGCAGGAACTCTACAATAAGTTCACTAATCTACAGATGGCGCAGTACCAACTCCTCACTAGCAACTACAACACAGACTCTTTAATCAAGGTTAAGTTTGCAAAAGTGGTGGAAGTGAACAATAGCGAGTCATTGGAATTGCTCAGAAACTTCAAGAAGTCGACACCGGATGAATTTGAGCAGGACTTGAATGGATTGGTGGCTGAGTTTCGTGAGAGTAGGAAGAGTTACCATTTGAGGAAGGAAAAGTTGAATCGATGGAATGAGGAGAGGGTGAGTGGTGCTGTTTAGATGGGAAGCTTGTTCAGGCTGTCCCTTGAATCTAGAGGAAGACATTATTCTCAAAGCGTACTATATTCCACACTTGCAATGAAGTGGCGGTCGAAAGATCAGCAGTCCTCTAGACACATCACAGATGGTTGTGCCTGTGAGCTTTTGCATGTACTGTAATGAAAGACTATTGATCTGCCAAGTTCTTGGTTTCTATACGTGTACCAATACTTTTGTTAGTCTGATCATTGAATGAAGAAGTTCCTTGGATTATTACGTATGCTTGTTCCAGTTTGGCACACTCAAGTGGTCAACTGGTTCTTTTCTTTCCAGCACACTACTACAAAGTATTGAAGTACTCGATATCATGCAGTCACGTGTCACTGTTTGCAGCCATGCACATACAAGGCATCGGAAGCTGAGGGAAGTAGCTAAACACTATGCAGTAGCTGTATTAAAATTTACAAGCTGTATGCAAATCCAGTAGCAATCGTAGCATGGTTCAGCCAGCAATTGCACAGTCTCACTGTTCAATTAACAAAGCTGTAACAATCGTTAGGACCTCAATAAATGATCCTAGTTTAATTGCCCTTATCATGTCACCTTATGACATAAACTACCTCATTCCCCACTTGCCCTATAAACACGTCAGATAGCTGAGCATCTCCTGATTTTCTCCCCTGATTTTAATATAAAAGCCAAAGACCTTGCCGTTCCCTCCAGTTGGTGTAATATCGCGATAAGAGTTAGGGAAGGAGATGAAGGGAAGATCAAAGACAAATTTCATAAGTTTTAGAGCTTACCTAAGAGAGAAGATATTGATTCTAATCTGGGAATAGCCTAAAAATTTCAGGCTGAAATATTCAACGGTTCTTCAGAATGCGACAGCAGTTCAATCTCAAGCGAATAATTCACATGAAATCAGCCCTATGAGCTAACCAAACATTCGTCTAACATTACCAAGACATTTTCCACAATCGTTCTACCATTCCTCAACAATAAGGCTCATTGCTAGAGTAAAATGAAGATTGTTTAATCATTGCTATGCTGCTTTTGTGCACTCCGCTTCATCTCTAACTCACTTGCAAGCGATACACGGTTGCACTCAATTTTCAGTCCACCAGTCGAACGTCCTGTAACCACCGATGCCAAGGTTCTCCAACGGTACCTCCTACCTAACATATGGGGTGAATGAATAATTAAGCCCAACTCGTGGGTGCAAATCACATGTCGCCTAAAAATCTAATCAGTCTTCGGAGTAACACAACGGAAGCTAAGGCTCCATCACCACCTACCACAACACACCCATACAACATTTCACCTACAAATTCGCACATTTCTTAACACCAGACCCTCTATACCTCCACTAACCCATCCAAACTCCTCATCCACCCCTCCACTGGCCTCCTCTCCCCCCAATTTCCTTCTTATCTTATTGGGCACTCGGACCTAAGAACACCGTAACCGAAGACTTTAAAAAAAAAAAACCTTCCCTGGGAAACTCAATTCTAACTCTCATCACTTCTTCTTCTTGATCAAATTATCATTATGATGAGAAACAGTTTTGCGAAGAGGTTCTTCTCTTCCTCAACCAGGGCATTGAGTGCTGCTGGAAGCAAGCCCAAGGTTGGTGGGATCCGCAAGGTTTGGAACTACACCAAGTACACGGCTGCTTTCACTGTACTCGGTTCAGTCGGTTTCGTTGGATACAAGGTGTACCAAGAGTCAGTCCCAGCTAACCAGCTGAAGCAGGTTCCTTTCTTTGAGAACGGCCAGAAGAAAAAGACCTTGGTTATTTTGGGTTCTGGTTGGGGTTCCATCTCGCTCTTGAAGAACTTGGACACTACGTTGTATAACGTTGTTGTTGTTTCCCCAAGAAACTACTTTTTGTTCACCCCATTGTTGCCTTCCTGTCCCACCGGTACTGTTGAATTGAGATCCATTATCGAGCCTGTTCGTTCAATCACAAGAAGAGCTCCTGGCGAGGTTATCTACTTGGAGGCCGAAGCCACCAGTGTCGACACCGCAAACAACATCTTGACTATCAAGCAGTCTACCACCGTCAATTCCGGTCACTCCGGAAAGGACACCGCTGCTTCCAAGTCCAACGTTAGCGGTGTTGAGCAGATCACCACCACCTTGAGCTACGACTACTTGGTGGTTGGTGTTGGTGCACAACCATCGACCTTTGGTATTCCTGGTGTCGCCGAACACTCTACTTTCTTGAAGGAAGTGAGCGACTCGGTCAGCATCAGAAAGAGATTAATGGAATGTATCGAAGCTGCCAACATCTTGCCCCAAGGTGACGAAGAGAGAAAGAGATTGTTGTCCATTGTCGTCTGTGGTGGAGGACCAACCGGTGTTGAAGCCGCTGCCGAATTGCAAGATTACATTGACCAAGATTTGACCAAGTGGATGCCTGAAATTGCTCTGGAATTGTCTGTTACCGTTGTGGAGGCCATGCCTCACGTGTTGAACATGTTCAACAAGAACTTGATTGAGTACACCCAGGAGGTCTTCAAGGAGACCAACATCAACTTGAGAACCAACACCATGGTTAAGGAAGTCACTGACAAGTCTGTTATTGCACAGCACAAGCTTTCGGACGGTACCTCCGAGCCAATCCAATTCCCTTACGGATTGTTGATCTGGGCTACTGGAAATGCCCCAAGAGACATCACCCGCAACTTGCTTTCGCAGATTGAGGAACAAAAGAACGCCAGAAGAGGATTATTGGTCAACGACAGATTGCGTTTGGACGGTTCCGAGAACATTTACGCCTTGGGTGACTGTACCTTCACCAAGTTTGCGCCAACTGCCCAGGTTGCTTTCCAGGAAGGTCAGTTTTTGGCTGACCACTTCCACAAGTTGAATGAAATCGAGCACCTCAAGCACACTTTGACCAACCCTCTGCCTACAGACAACAAGGACAGATTGACCAAGAAGTTGACCAAGTTGGAAGAGAAGTTGCCAATCTTCGAATACCAGCACCAGGGTTCGCTTGCGTACATTGGTTCCGAAAGAGCTGTTGCCGACTTGGTCTGGAACGGTTGGTCCAACGTGACATCCGGAGGTACCTTGACCTACTTCTTCTGGAGATCTGCCTACATCTACATGTGTCTTTCTGTGAAGAACCAAGTCTTGGTGTGTTTCGACTGGGTGAAGATTTCCTTGTTTGGAAGAGATATTTCTAAGGAGTAGTTGCAAAGACAGGATTAGACCAAGGTGTTAGTAAAGAAATTAGCAAGTGTTATGTGTTGTAAGTGAGCCTGTAAGACCCGGCAAAGGAGGGTTCTGGAAGGAATGCGTAAGAGATCATAGGGTTATATTTAGTAGCCATGGTTTTGCAGCCAAATTTACTTTCATATTTAGAGGGAGAACTGGTAGATCTATAATTGTAATCCTACTTGCAGTATGGTATTGAAGTACTCAGTAATGATCATCACCAACGGTTCAAGCTCGTGATATAAAATTCAACTTTTTGCAGCAAAAAATGAAGACCACCATGACATGCAAGACATTTGAACTCCGCAAGTTCCTGCTGTTCAAAGACAATTCTGCTTGGTTCCATTTCCCTCAGCGCTCGGATCTACAGGTTAGGTTCGTGAATCATCGAAGAAAAGCCGAAACAGTGATTACAATTGAGTGGAAAGGAACGGTTCTCGAAAGGTTGAATGTAGGCTCCAACGACCAATTTGTGACAACGATGATATGCAAGAGTCCTTCAATAGGTGTGAAACATACAGATGCATTCGGAAACCTTATCAAGCGTTTCCAGATCAGTTTCATCAATCCTCAAATCTACAGTGAATGCTTTGAGTTTGTTAAGAATGTCTTAAGGTTGCCCGTGTCAGTAGCATCCAATCAACAGAATCAAAACTCACAAGCGATGCATGGTACCCAATTGCCCACGGTGAATTCATTCGATCCTTCTCAAGTTCATGGGTTTTCTCAACAACAATTGGCTTATGCTCTGACTCCATTTCAGAATACTAATTCCCACCAATTCCAGCATCCAATTTACCACTCACAGCTCCCTAGCCAAACCCCAGCACATGTCTCAGCATTTCCTACCAATCCAGCAGCATACCCCGTTACTGGCCAATTTACTCACGCACCTTCATACCACAGTATAAACCCCACCGTCCAATCTCAGCTTCCTACCCCTAACACCTCAAATGAAATGCCTAGCATTCCCTCCACTGAGATTGACCACTTACTTCGCATCTCCAACACAGAGTTGAAAAAATTGATTGCAATAAAACTAAAAGAAGACAAGTTCAAAGAGCTTGTATTACGAGTTGATACTTTATTTCAAAAATAAATACTCTATAGTCTATCTTGCAAACCTACCTGATACCTTGACCCACTTTTTAACCACCAACCCATCTTCGAGTTGAATCTCCTCCAGAACCAATTCATAGTCGAATATTTTGGGTAGGAGTTTGAACTTGATGTACCAAAATCCCATACATCCAAGCAAAAACACCACGGCCACAATAGCGTATGATGGTAAACTCTCTAACCCCTTTGGATTTGGGTTCTTAGTTGTGGCCAAGGGCGATATAATTAAGTATACGCTCACTAACACGGTGACTGCAGTTCCCACCAATGAAGCTCTGATAGGTGCCCGCAAGTCGGGGTGGCGTTTACGTATTATGAAAATGCCTGCTGCTGTCAATGCAACAAACACTTGTGCAATGAATCCTTCCAAGTCCACAATATAACTGTAGATGTCACCCAGTGGAGCAATCACCAACACTATTGTCGTAAGCAGAATACTGAACAATAAGGTGCGCAAAGGAGCTCCAAAAGGTTTATTTGAAGACATGAACTCAGAGAATGGTAAGTACCCTTCTCTGAAAACCTCTTGACTGACTCTGGAAATGGTGTATATGACAACAAAAATGTTACCACCGGCGCATAAAGCAACTGAGAAAGTTAAAAATTGTCTTCCAAACGTGTGTCCAAGAACTCTTTCAAAGAGTATTGAACCAACTAGCGTCCTCCCGTTGGCCAAGTCGTCCGCTGGGATAACTATCAAGTAGGCCAAGTTGGTAAATGCATAAGTGATCAGAGTAATGATCAATGAAACTGGACCCGCTATTTTGAACGTGCGAACGGGGTCTTTGATCTCACTGGAGACTGTGTGAACTGAGTTCCAACCTGCAAACGCAAAACTGGCTTTGATGACAGCACTTGCAAAGCTGGACGAAGAGACCGATGTTTGAATCTTGAAAAACTCGCTCCACTTCAACTGCAGGTCAATGTGAGTTATTGATTTTGGTACAAACGCCACATAAACGCCAATAGTGGTCATGACGAGCATTAGTCCTAACTTCATTCCACCAAGTATATTCTGTACACGAACACCATGGGATACACTAACACCATGGATTAAGGCAGCTGCGTACAAGAATATTAATCCCGTCAAGCGGATATTGAAGTCAGATGTGGTAAGACCCACCGAATGCAACAAGTACTCTCCAAACACCAAACAGTTGGAGATGTTGAATCCAAGTAGAACAGACTGAACCAGGAACGCGACCGTAGCCAACAACTTGGGCTTTTCGTAGATAAACTCCAAGAATACCTTGATCCCACCACTGCGAGGTACCAACGAACCCAACTCCAAAAACACATAGAGACCGCTGAAAGATACCATGGCTGCAACAAACCATGATAAAAAGAAAAGGAAAGGAGACCGGCCACAATCCTGATAAACGCTACTGGCTATACTGAAGATACCAGACCCCAAGATCCGCGATATGAATAAGACGATAGTCGAAAAGAGCCCTAAGTGACGACCCTGAGGCAAGTCCTCCAAGTCTTGCAAGTATGAGACCGAACCGTTCGGCAAAAAGCTCGGCTGAGCATCCTGTATTTGTATCTGAGATGACAGGGAACTGGACCCGTCATCATTAACATCCACCGAATCTAACTTCTGATAACCATGTCCTGTCATATTGAGAAGATTGTGGACTGGAGAAGTGCTGATATCTATATCTAAAGCTTGACTATTGATGTTTTTGATGTTGATTTCAAAATCACGTGTTGATTTGAGATAAGGAAGGACTAGGAGAGATATTTAGAGTACAAGGATTAGCAGCTACAAGGCAAGCAGGGTCAGTATTCATTAGCCCCTTTGGCTACAAGCTAAATTTATAAGTCTTAATACCAATTGGTGGTTAACAAGTATACTTCATTACCAGGTACAAATAAGATATCAAAAATATGAACTATGCGAATTCACAGGATAATGCCACATACATCCCTTACTGACGAACAGGGACTGAATAGGCTTATCAGACTCACCAGAATTGAGTACGTTACTGATATGCATTAAACGAATAGTCACCCCTAATATGAATTCATGGGGTTCATAACAATTTTGGGTGCAAAAAATCATTGTATTTTAGTTCAATTAACTTACTAGCTGTAGGTCGAAATGTGATGCTAACAGTCATAGAAAACAAGTGAGATAACTAAAAGTTGGTGGTCTTGGCTTCTGGTCTTCGGTTTGTCTGAAACGGACATTCGACCATGAGCACAAGTAATTCCGGGATTATTGTTTGTACTGGCTATTAACAATATAGGAACTCACAGGATTCACCAGCAAGCTCGCTACAATAACACCTGCTTCTTCTGACGTCTTTACGTTGCAACATACTCATCCCCAACTACATCCACTCCATTGGAGCACTCGCATTAAAATAAAATCAATTTAATATCTAAGTTAGTGTTTATCACATTTTCAAACACGATGACGTACCTCCTCTATTTAGAAGCTTCCTGGTTCTTCTTCTTTACAAAAGCCTCCTTGGCAACCTGGATCAAAGTGTCCAATTCCCCACTGTTTTCACACATCGAGTAGAACAACGAGTTGTGGTCTGTGATCAAGACATATGGGTTTTCGTACTCCACCACTCGTCCAGCGTCCATGACCAAAATCTTATCGTAGTCTATAATGGTTCTCAATCTGTGTGCAATGGTCAAGATAGTCGAGTTGGAGAACTCGTCTCTGATTGTTTTCTGGATGGCAGCATCCGACTTGTAGTCAATCGAGCTGGTGGCTTCGTCAAGAAGAATAACCTTGGGGTTCTTCAACAAGGAACGGGCTAAGCAGACCAACTGTCTTTCACCTTGTGACAAGTTTCCACCTCCTTCGGTGATTGGTGCCTCCAAGTTGAAGAACTTGTTTTGATTCTCACCCTCGGCTGACTGGTTATGGAACTCGTCCTTTCCAATCAAGTTGACTCTTCTCAAAGCCTCGAAGATCTGCCCGTCCGAGTATTGTACGAATGGATCCAAGTTGGTTCTGATAGTACCACTGAACAAGGTAGGGTCTTGTGGGATGATTGTGATGGCTTGACGCAAGTCTCTCAATCCGATCTGCGTGATGTCAATGCCGTCGATCGTAATGCTACCAGTCTCAGGGTCCAAGAATCTGAAGAACGCAGTGATGATGGTCGACTTACCGGCACCAGTACGTCCCACAATACCAACCTTGTGGTTGGACTCAACTTCAAAACTGACATTCTTAATGACTCTTGGCAACTCAGGAGCATATCTCAAGCTCACATCCTTAACGGAAATGACACCCTTGCTTGGCCAGACTCCTTCGGGCTTGGTCTCTGCAATCTCATAAGGTGGTTCTTGCTCAACTTCCAAGTACTCCTGCAATCTTTCGACCGAGTTCATGTTCATCTCGACGTTCGAGTACAAACGAACAATCCAGAGGGCACTTTCGGAGAAAGCAATGGCGTAGGACAATGACAAACCAGCCAAACCAGCGTCAATTCTACCGACAGACTGCAACACGAAGATTCCAGCAAACAACATCACCAAAGACCCAACAGCATCAATACGGAAGGACAACCATCTGTTGGCCACCCACAAGTAGAAGAATGGTCGGTTGTTGTTGTCAATGGCACTCAAGTTCTGTTTCATGAAGCGTCCTTCAACACCGTAGGCACGAATTGTGGCCACACCAGTCAAAGATTCAGAGAAATGCTGGTGAATAGGCGACTTGGTGATGGATTCGTATCTCTTCAACTCTCTGGAGAGTGTAATATAGAAAATTCCAACCAAGTAGTACAAGAAACTGATGATGACCGCAAAGAACAAGAACCCAGGGGTGATTAAGGTGATCAAAATCAATGTCGAAACACACTGCACGACAAAAATGAACACACCTTCGGCAGGTGGAGTGATTTCCTGGTCAATCGACTCGATGTCCTTGGAGAATCTGTTCATGATACGTCCCAATGGAGTTTTGTCAAAGAACCTCAATCTGGCGTGCAAAATGTTGGTCAATACATCCCTGAAAATGGTGTTGGAAGCCTTGATACCAGCGAAGAAGGTGATTAAGAGTCTCGAGGTGGCAGTGAGTGCGTATGCAACACCAATGGCAGCGTAAATCCAAATATAGAATAAGGTTCCGTGAGCCTCCTTGTATGCAGAAACAGCACCAATGGTAGACCCAATCACATCGTATCCCAGCAACAAACGCAAGATAGGAGTGTTGCTGGTCTCGCCAAAGTATGCACTAGTCAGAGACAAGCTAAAGTGCGAGGCAGCAGCCTCGGCACCGCTGCTAATCGACCAGGTTCTCAACCACCACGATTGGAACATGTACACACCTTGGGAAAGAATGAAAGACGACAAAATGATGGTCCACATGACCCATCCTCCCAAGTACTTAGCATAACCAAGATAAACCTTTATACCGACAACACCTTCAGCCTTGGCTTCTTCTTCAGTCAATTTACCAGTGGTCTTCTTCTTGTCGTCAGCATTGTCGGTGCCACCGAGTGCCTTCAACTTTTGGTCAATTGCCTCGGCCTTGGCCTTCATTTGCGAGTTCTTATCGTCAAGGGATTCCAAGTTCGTGGTGGACTGGTTGCGCAGGGTCATGACAGACAGCTTAACCAAGTCGTCGTCACCAAGGTCGCCCGAGTCCAACAAATCGGATGGGCTTCCTTGGGCCTTGACTCTACCATTGTCCATAACAATAATCCACTCAGCCTTTTGAACAGTCAACGCAACATTGTGTGAAACCAAAATACATGTTCTACCTTCCATTAATGGGCCAGAAATACAGTTTTCGTAAATCCACAAGGCAGTGTGCGAGTCCACAGCAGACAAACAGTCATCAAGCAAAAGGTGTCTCGAGTTCGAGTACAAGGCTCTCGCAAGAGATACTCTCTGCTTTTGGCCTCCAGATAAAGTGATACCCTTTTCACCGACTTCAGTCGAGTCACCGGCACTCAAAATTTCAAAGTCACGGGCTAAACCACAGGCTTGGACAACCCTGTCGTAACGTTCTTGGTTAAAAGGCGAGGCAAAGGTGATGTTGTTTCTGATAGTTTCGTTCAACAACCATGGGGTTTGAGAACAGTACGCTACCGACTCGGTCAAGCCGGTTTGAGGGTCAACAATCAATTCTTCTCTTGGAATTGCACCAGGTAAAAAGACCTTACCAGCAGTCAAGTCCATTTCACCCAACAAAGCCAAAAGCAAGGAAGTCTTACCAGAACCGGTGGCACCAATAATCACATTCAACTTTCCATCTCTGAACTTAACGTCCAAGTCGCGCAACTTGAAGTTCGATTCGTTCTTTGAGTTCCACGAGAAAGACGCCTTCTCAAACCCAATGTATGGAGAGTTTGGACCTGGAGTCTGACCCAATTGGTCGTATTTGGCAGTTTCGGATTCGTCCAAGAAATCACCAACTCTGTCCAACGAGACCTTCGATTGGATGACAAACGAAGTCATGTCGGACAATTGGTCCAAAGGCGATCTCAACAAAGTGAACAAAGATAACGAGGTGAATGCAATTGGTGCTGTCAATGGCTTACCATCGATGATGGTATAACAGTAGAAAGAAATCAAGGTGATTAAGGTTGGGGTAATAAACCACACCAATCCACCAAGGGACCAGACAAACATTCTGTAGCTCAAAAAGCTCAACTCTTCGTCTCTGATCTTCATCACATTCTTGAAAAATTGTTCTTCCCAAGCAAAGAACTTGATAATTCTAATACTGGAGAAGGTTTCGGTCAATTTTTGGATTCTCTTGTCTGTCACCTCCAACATGTCCTTTTGCAATCTGGCAACCCAGTTGGCAAGGAAGTAGTTGAGTGGCAAGAGCGCAATGATCGAGAAGGATCCTACAAGTGCAGGCCAGCCCAATAATCTGAACAACAAAGTCACACAAATAACAATCATCAACACAGAGCTGACAAAGTAGTGCAAGTATCCACAAATCTCAGACACCTTGAATGCGTCAATGGCCATCAAGTTGATGATGGCACCCAATTCAGCGGTCTTCTTTGGAGCTGCTTCTTTCTTGGTCTCGGTGTTTTCGCCTTCCGAGTCTTCTTCTTCGCTGCTGGCGTCGTCTTCGGTCACGGTGACCTTTCTTCTCAATGCTTTGGCGTAGACTTCAGCAATAATGATGGCCTTCATGCGCACACAGACTCTTCTACCAAGGAAAAGCGAGCATCCAGACGAGAGCGAGCCGGCGATCTTACATAAAGGCATTAAGAACACCAAGGTCCATGCAATGGAGCGTGGGGATCCGTTAGGATCGTCTACGTATTCCAAGATCTTCTTGAGCAAAATGGAAGGAGCGAAAACAATGATGGACTCCATGATGGCCCAGAAACCTTGGATTGCAAACAACACTTTAAAGTGAGTGAATAACTTGTATGTGAAACGCAAGGTGGACTTGGAAGCTTCGAACGACTTGACCACATTAAGGGCATAGTCGTCGACGCGCAAACCCCAAATATCACTTTTGGTCAATGGGGTTTTCCATGCTTTCCAGACAATGGTGTCAATCCACAGGTATGTGACAAAGGAGATGATGCTGGTGGTGTTTTCAGGCAGCGGAACAGCTCCGTCGCTGGTGACGTAGATGCTGGTTGGTTTGTCGCCGGCCTTGGTAGTGAAGTTCAAGTAGAGCAAGATGGCCAGAATGACAAAGTCTGTGATGTAGTATTCGCGGACGTACTTGTGCTTGATATGGCCGTGCAAGAGCGCGGAGCGGAAGGTGAGCAACTTGGGGAAGAAGATGAAAAAGTAGATGGCGGTCAGGTGGATCCACAAGCTGGGCAAGCGGATGTTGACGCGGCGCAAGTTGGACACGCGGATGGTGACCACGACGAATACGTAGAACCAAAAGGCGATGTTAACGTAGGGTACAATGCCGGTAAATTCGGCTTTCAAGTCCTTGACCACGAGCGACGCGAGGGCAAGGGTCAACTGGATAATGACCAACGCGTACTCGAATGAGACTGCGACTCTCTGCGAGGGGGTTTTGTAGATTGGCTGGATTTTACCATGGGGGGTTCCATCGTCGTTACGCTCAGAGAGTCTAGACAAGTCGAAATGACGGTCCTTCAAGGACACTCTCTTTGCAGCGTCAGTGGCAGGCCCTTCGATGGAGCCATAGGCATCGACGTTGGCCAAAAGAGGACGCGATTCCTGTGAGTCGTCAAGATGAACACCTCCTAAGCGACGCAAATAAGAACTGGCACTCTTAAACGCAAGAATCCCAAAAGATACAGTGCCCACAATAATTGGAGGATAAACGCCCAACTGGTAACGACCATATGGTGTCACATCATCGTAGTACCAGAAAGGCTCATGAGAGCTGCTGTTCCTAGGAACCAGCAGGTATATCAGCATTGGTATCAAGATGAGGAAAGTATGAAAGAATAAAGAAAAACTTGCTACAAAAATAGGAACATAAATACTGAAATTTGCGATGCAGATAACGAGGAGGTGGGGGGAGTATTGGCGAGGTTTAGATAGGGAAGTCGGTAGCTGTGGAATAGGTATACCTAAAGGAATGGTGACGAGTGCAGGCTAGATGTAGTGAATCCAGAAGGTATGTGATGAGCAGGGCGATTTCCTGACTAAGACAGCTTTGACAGACCCTACACCCATCGTCGTCATTGTCCCGTTTGGTAATATGTAACACAGAATGGCCTGGGACTAAAAAAGCCCAAGAACGACTTGGAAGTTCCATCTCGAGGTGCGGCACCGGCAAGAAATTAAGGTATGCGATGGGTGCGACACCGGTAGGAGTGGAGTGAGGGGAGTTGGAGGGTGACAAGGGTGCTATGGAATAGGTGAAGAAGATGAGAGGGTTGATGGGGTTTGGAAGGCTGGGATGGTTGCAGAAGATGATGGTTTTGATATAAACTTCAGGTTATAACTCAGGCGTATAGTGTGTGAAACAGTGGACCTATCACAGAATAGTTGTATACCACTACTTTTGAAGGCAAATGTCAACCCTGCGACCGAGTCAGATGCATGTCAGAGGCAAAAACCAAGCATAGAGATGATAAGGCTGGCAAAGTTTAAGAGCCGTGGAGCAAAGTGGTGTTTGTGCTATGTTGGTGAATTAGTAAGTAGAGAGTGTTAAATTACAGTGAAGCGAGCTATGGAGTGAGAGTGAAGAGATGGAGGTTAGTGCAATGGCATGATGGCAGGGAAGTGCGTAGAAGGAGTCTTAGAGCTGTGGGATCAAGAAATGATATGGGAGGAATGAGATTGTATGGCAAAAGATTGGATCAATGGGTGGAGAAGTTATGTAGTGAGCGAATTGTGGAGAGGGGATGAATAGAGTCGGACAGTAAAAAGCCTCACCTTCGAGTGCGCAGGGCTGATTGGTTTGGATATGTGAGGGTGGCGAGAGTATGGAAAATGAGATTAAGTTTGTTTGAAAGTGGAATGGGTGATGTACGTATTATTTTTATTATGGTTAGTAGTGAAGTGAGAGGGAGTGGGGGTTGGTAAGGCTGAAATTGAATTGAAAGACTGAGGATGATGAGAATTGGTTCTATATCGCTGACCAAGGGTTGGTGTTTTCAGTGCATGAGTCATACATAGTTAAGTATCTCCTCAAGACTACGCTTGCTATGAATGCATGGTTGCTAATGCAATTTTTAATCCAAACAATATTAGAAAGAATGAACTATGATTGGCTAGCTTATACACCAGGTTCAATTGTATAGGAATTCCTACACCACTGGACCTGTAATCACCTGATGAAGTTTATTCCTAGCATTCCTAGCTCTCATCATACTACAAATATTTGGCTGCAAATTCTGAAAAATTTGACAGGTGTCTGCATATTCGCTTTTGAGAGTGTATTAGCATATTGTATGGCACTTATCTGAGTGCAATAGTTCTCTTCGGAGCTCAGAGCTCCTGCTTAGCATATGAATATCTGAACCCGATACTTTACATTCACCCCTTCTTAACATCTGATCCACTATCTGCATCTCACATAGTGACAGTGCATATACGATGTGCACTCAAAGTCAATGTACATCGCAGTACTTCAATCCAGCTAGTTCGCTTAGATCGTCTCAACTATTCTAACAAACACCACCTCAGTCGCATCCTACGCTTCCCCATTCACTCTCTCTGCTCGTTCATCTTCTACTTTTCTCCTTTACTCGTTTATTTATACATTAGCTTAATCAGAAGTCTTTTGAGTACCTCTCAACAAACCGGTTCTTCTAGCAGCGATCAAACCAGCCTTTTGACCGGAAACGGCACCTCTCGAGATGGTCGAGGCCTTACCAATGTGCTGATGGTTACCACCACCGTGAGGGTGATCGACTGGGTTCA
>JAJMBT010000066.1:0-20525 GCA_030565385.1 Kodamaea neixiangensis
TGACCCACTACACGGCTCAGAGGTATTTAATCGTATTAACTCGCTCCTTATTTATGTTTACTTCCTTAAGGTTCTACAAGTACCAAATATCACCTGTGTTTATCTAAATACATTTTGCTTCGATATAAATAACCGAACTGCTCACTTGCACTTCACTCACCACTCGTAACATCCCAGATTGGCTGCTAATTAGATTAACAACTAACCTTGGAACGCTCACTACTACCGATTGACTACCTAGAAATCACAGAACCCATCAGCTTGCTGTGATCCGCTACGTATAAGCTAACAGAATGCAACTGACGATTGCAAATGTGCAACGTATACGACCAATTGTAATTCTTGGAGTCTTGAGATAAAAAAGTTATCTATTTGATCAAATTTTAGAGTATTTAGTCATCATCGAGGAAGGGATGTCGTTAACCGCAGACTCGTTCAAGAGTATAATCGAGGAAAAGTTGGAGGCGACGCTTGTACAGGTCGAGGACATGTCTGGAGGGTGTGGACAGGCGTTTGCTGTGATTATTGTATCTGATTTGTTCAAGTCCAAGAACAAGTTGATGAGGCATCGTTTAGTCAACACTGCGTTGAAAGAGCAGATTGCTGGTATTCATGCATTCACTCAGAAAGGGTTCACCCCTGAGGAATGGGAGGCTCAAGGGGGTAAGGTCTGAGGGGGTAGAGCACTAGGAACAAACGGCCTATTGTTGGACAAGTGCAGTATTTATTTGGTGGTCTACAAATCTTTAGCTGTACGTACATGTATAGTTAACTGAGAATAAACTTGTATTAAACCTTGATACCAAACCCATGTCTATACTTACGGTATGTTATAGCCCAGATAAGAACCAACAATCCAAGCAAGCCTGCAACGATGATTGGGAAACACTTGAGTCCCTTGTCACTGGACTGAGCAATGAGGCCAACTAAAAACGGGATCCCTGCAGCTCCACCTCCACCAAAAGCACAGACAAACCCAACACCAGACGCATGGAACTTGGCTGGGAATACCTTGAGTGCACAGACAATGGTGGTTGGGAAGATGGGGCCGATGAACACCCCGGTTATAAACGATACTACAAAGAAGGTACCTATCCAGTCGGTTATAGATAACAACCAGAAGAGGAGCGCACTGACGAAGGACCCCACAATGTAAAACAGGTTCGCATTGAGCTCGTTCTTGAAGCACTTTGCTGTAACGAATCCCAAGACTATTCTGCCAACAGTCAATCCACTCCAGAAGGTGCTTGCAACGTACAGCGACGTTTTATACGAAAGGCTCTTGATTCTGAGCAAGAAGGTGATGAGCCACGATCCAAAAGACACTTCTGCGCCAATGTAAACGAACAAGACAATAGCAAAAGCCCATATTTGAGGGGATTTCAAGGCTTCGGTGATTGGAGCAGGAGTGACATCAACTTCTTCTTCTTCCTCTATATTAAGACCTTCTGGGTCTCCAAGCTCAATGTTAACTCTTCTTTCTGTCTTGTGCTTTTGCTCCAACACATACTTGTATTTGGTTGCGGTTTCATGCTTGAAGGTGAGCATGAGACATATCATGGCAAACGCTCCACAGCATGCCAACACGATATAATATTCGTTCCATACCCAAGGGTGGTCCGATTTTTCAATAAGAAAGGTGATCAATGGAGGAGAAATCATACACCCTATTCCGTAGCATCCATGCAATATGCCCAAGAGCTGGTTTGAGTCGATCAAGTTGCCCATCCATGTGTTCAAACTAGCATCGAGACATCCAAAGCCAATACCAATGCCAATATAACATGTGAGCATTACAACATACCATGGAGTGGTCAGAATTAACATGTACGCACCTGTCATGGTACAGCTACCTAGTATGACCACTCCTCTAATACCCAAGTTATTATGGATCATGTTGCTGCAAAGAGCCATTAAAAAGTACCCAAAGACTGAGCAAAGGAAGAGCAAACTGACCTGAACATCGTTGATCTTATAGTGGTCTTGTATTTCGGGGATCAAGGTTCCAACCGTCTGTTCCCCAAGTCCAAATAGAATGAAAACTAGGTAGGATGCCCCGATCTGGGCTTTTAATAGGTTGCTATCTCTCCAGTCGTCTGTATCGATGAAAATCGTTTCATTCTGGTACTCAACTTGTCCTATCACTATATTATCTTTCGAATATTCATCCTCCATCTCACTCAACGCCAAAGAGGCCGAGGCTGGGGTAATACTCTCCTCCAGCATCAAAGGACTGTGATCCCCGTCTCTCTCAAGATCCGCATACTTTGAAGCCATATCGTACGTTTATGCCCCTAATTCTAGTAATTCCTATTCTTAGAATATGATATAATTAAAATCTGCCTGCACTAAAAATTCATACCCTTATAAAAAGGTAGATCTAAGTCGGAGAGTTATTCGTTCCCTGTTAATTTTGACCGAGAATCTTTGCGCTCATCCTATATACCTTCCTGTGACCCATCACCAGGGCCAGTTTTTCTTGTCAATGCCATCCTCCAGTAGCCTCCTCCTCACTCATCATCTCCACGTCTTGTTTCTCCTATTTGGCTCATCTAGGAAGTGTTTCCTTGTCACAATACGAAGATCGACATTCTGCGTCGAGTACCGGTTTTCACCCCAATAATTCTACCCCATCTACCCCAGATTTTGATTCCAAGGTGTTTAGTCTGCGCGGCATTGATTTGTCATGCACGTCATGGTGTTGCTTGACTACTGGTGCTTGAGGTTCTCTGTTCTCTTGTCATAATTTAATAATTCTTACGAAAGCATACGAACGTTGAGTATCCATTACTTATTAGAGGACGCTAAAAGTTTATACCTTCCATGCATTCTTCGCTACTCTTTGTTACTTTATGCAAAAAATTCCCCAAATTTTTCAAATTCTTCAAATTTTCGTTAACAAAGAGAGAGATGCTCTCAAGTGATCACCGTGCAGGTGTCAGCAGTGTGAGCTTGAGCTTAAAGAAAGCAGAACAAAGACAACTCCGCACATATCCACACTATTTCGAAAATTCCGGCTTTCTTCAATGGTGGGAAATCAATAATCAGGTACTAACTTGTTTGCGCACATCTTCACGTATTCGTATTGGACTTGCTCCACTTCCTGGTAATACTGGAGATTAATGCAACCTGGCTGCAATTTATACAGCCTTTAGGCCATACTTGAAACTACACATCTTGTTACATACGTGTTTCACCAGGGAGCACTGCTCACCTATGGGCATTTAGTCGTAACAACTTTCAGACTAGCTTCAGCCTTAACGATTGATCTTAAGAGGAACGCGTCCTATCACAATAATTCAACGTCATTCTAATTCAACGTTACTCTAAACCAACGCTATCCTAATCCAACATTATTCTAATCCAACGCAATGAGTTCATTCCTCTATCACCATCACCTTATACTGAAGCTTGCCACTATCAACCTTCGTGAATCCATCAATTCACGTCCTGCATTTTTTGGTCTAGTTATTTTCGCGTATATCAAATTTCCAGATCAAAGCCAACATGGTCCATGACCACGTCTCCGACTCTGAGGATGAAAGGCCGATAGATGAGTCGATGGTCTCTCCTTGGAAGATGGCGTACAGTCTACTGGCAATGCTGCTATCGCAACGACAGCATGCTGCTGTATCATTAAAACTGCATTTTCCAACCCTCTTCACTGCGGAGGAATGGAATGACCCCACCATATATTTGAATAGAAGAGATGTGCAAAGACTGCGACGGAACCAGGAGAACCAACCACAGGAAACTGAGTCCATTCCGGACCTCATGACAACACCCAAAAGAAAAGCACTGCATATCCAATCCGTACATGACATACAAGAAGACGATGAAAACAACTTGAGAATATACTTGGACGCCCGCAATTACGAAGAAACATCAACCAGAAGAGGATTGCGAAAACGTAACTTCGCAAGTACCCACCCATACCTTAACGACCAAGCACATTACTTGGGCTTGGCTGATGTGAACTATTTGAATGAATTGTACGAAGAACACCCAGACGTCGAGGATATCATTAAATACTTGAACCACGCATACGTCCGCTTGAAGCTGGCAAATCCAAGAGATGAAAAGTACAAGACAAAGAACTTTTACACTATATTGGGGAAGCAATCCCATATTGCTAGAGAGAAGGAAAAGCAGGAATCACAGAATGAAGAACCTTTACCAGAACTTAATCAGTATTCTCAAACTGCGGAGGGTTATGACGATTTCGACTGGGACCTCCCTGAACCAGAAGTTCCGGTCAGCATAGATACAAACGCATTAGAATGGTGTGACTTTAGCAGTGACCTGGATGATTCGATAATCGAGCAAGAACATCAACCATTAAGCGAGTTTGAAGAGGGCTTGATTCCTACTCATAATTTGGTTTATGATGACAAACCAAAGAGAGAAAGGAGCATTTTACGAGGTGCGCTCCCTGAATCTATAAAGTACTTGAATATAGATAAACCAAAGAGAAAGCCAAAAACTCGGGTGAGAAAGGAAACTGAACTTCGGAGAGGATTAGCAATCAAGAAAACTGCTACCAAAAGACACGAAACCTTTGATGACTTCATTTCAAACGATAACTCATTGCCGGACGATTTGACTGTTTATCGAGAATTAGATTTTGCGGGACCAAACGATAAAGATGTACCAAGTCGATTCGAGGATACCAAATTTGAGAGTAACAGATTCAATACTGAATCTAGCCATCCAGAAATATCTGAACCACAAGAACCTTTGTTGGACAGCAACTCTTCATCTGAGGACGAAGAACCGCAAGAA
Source organism: Kodamaea neixiangensis (assembly GCA_030565385.1). NCBI lineage: Eukaryota > Fungi > Ascomycota > Pichiomycetes > Serinales > Debaryomycetaceae > Kodamaea > Kodamaea neixiangensis. Next base: position 4,783 of record JAJMBT010000066.1, read on the forward strand.
TTTGACGTAGACTTGTTTGAAATACAGGTACCACATGACAATGAGGTTGAAGAAATCGATTCAGATGGTTCTGTTCAAGAGTATGATTTTATTGACACCATGTACTCAAAACCTAAAGATCCAAAGGCTAGAAAACCGGCTGGAATCAAAAGCAGATCATCTGTACCCAAATTGCCAGGACCAAGAACATACTCATCCAAAGGTACAAAAAGAAAAGTTAGTCGAAGCTCCCTGCTTCCTAGACCACTATCTTCAAGAAAACAGTCTAAACTCAATATTCCTGTTAGCAAACTTCAGAAGAAGCAGCTCACTGCGAACCCAAAGAAACCAAGAAGAAACGAACCGAGAACCAAACATCTCACGTCCAAGATCGCAGGCGATAATGCTCTACAGTATACAATTCCTTTTGAGGCAGAGAGCACCACTAAATTTGTGAAACCAATAAGGCATAGAATCCCTAGGAAAGAAATTGAAAGGATCAATGCCTCAGAGTCTTTGTTTCCCGAGGGATTTGTTTTGAACTCAATAAATGTTCAAAAGATTTCTGACTTGGCGAATGGAAAGCTGTACCAATTGAACCAAGACATAGTCACTGTTCGGTTCAACAATGAGGCATTCGTGTTTACTTTGATTGATATTCCCAAATCTACAGCTGCTTTGGAGAGATTGCTCATGCTCATTGTGAAATCGTTAAGATCTAAGCCGGACGAAGATATTTACAATGCTTTGAAAGGAATCTTACAATGGGTCCTAATCACACAAGCACCAGCCTCTCAGAGAACCTGGAACTATCTAAGGGCAGCTTTTAATGTCTTAAACTCAAACCAACCATCTGCACCGTTCATGTTCTTGTATCCGTACTTTTCCTTGCTTTGGTTTACAATATCCACTATTGAAAGCAACAAAATTGAACCTGAGAAAGGAATCTACGCATTCTACTGGCGATATTTCTTTAACTTGCTTGACAGCTCCGAGCTAGAAAAAACCATAGAAGAGAGGCTGTTCCTGTCAAAAAAGTTTGAGTCCTTTTTCACTGCCTTCTTGGTACTCAACACCCAAGGCATTTGGTGGAGTCTGATAAGCGAATCTTTGAACCAGGTTTGTACAGAGGTTGACATTGAAACTGTATTGGACGGGCTTACTATTTTGGTATTCAACACCCAGGCGACTCCCAACTGGAGTCCATTCTACGCTTTGTTAAACAATTTTAGTGACAAGGAAGATTCAAAAATCCACATTCAATACCTAAACACCATCAGCCAGATAAACCAGTCATTGGGCTGGCCATTGGAGGAGCGTATAATATTGAAATTGTACGGTACAATCACAGCACGCAAGTTTGCAAATTTTGACGACGAATGGGCAGTTCCTGAGCTTCTTGGTAGAATAAAAACCAGACACGATATCCCAGACTTCTCATTCTTTGAGAAGTTCATGTTTTTGTTTTATTCCTTCTTTTCAGATCTACCTCCGACTTTCAACAAGAAGAGACTTGTGACCAAGCTTATCACTTCGAGCCATTACCAGTATGCCAATAACAAGATACACTATGTGATGTACTTGAACAGAATTAACTTTCTTCTTTTATTGGCACAGGTTTCTGGTATCGAGTTGAAAAACCAGTTGTTTGACTTATTGTTGAGTGTTTCAAAGTCACAAGACTTTAGTATATTGAACATATCTCTTAGGGCTCTCAGGTTCTACTCGGAGATTGCAATGGAAAACAAGTTGGCTATACCTGTGAACTGTTATGTTTTAATGTTGAATACGCCTTATTCGACTGGAGCAGTCAAACTTTTCAGGGTTATTATTTCCTCGCTTCAGAGCATTTCAGAGGAGCATATACCTCAGGTAATAGAGATTTATCTTAAAAGCGAGGAACTTGCCAATGACAGAATCAACTTGGAGATGCAGAAAATAGTCTTGAATGCGATACGTACGCCGTCACCATTGGTCCAAAAGACAGCCGAGCGAAGCTTGAAACTCTTGAACACTCATATGGGCCGCTTTCCTCTCCCTAGTTTACTTGAAGAGCAAGTTGTCAGTGAACTTGTCGAGACATTGATGAAACTATGGGTCAAGAGTACTTCTTTGTTACGGCAGCCCAATTGGGTTAAACTCACTTTGCAAACCTTCCCTTATATTGGAAACCTCCAGCTGAGGGAAAAGTTTGGATTGTTGTACTATGTTGAGGTTCTTAGATTCACCAACCTCAATCATTGTATCGACCATGTCATTATAGCCATTTTGAAGAGCTTAGCTGCTTACACTCCCTCTAGGTACTTGCCCCAATTGATGAACCAGTTAAACCGCGACAAGAACGAGGTTGTTGCGTTCCAAACCAAGTACATTCCCGAAGAAGTGACGCTGTTCCACTTGCTGAACTTCCGGTCGAGGCTTGTACTCAACATCTTGTCAAACATTGTAAAAGCCTCAATTCAAACCGTTACCAAAATGAGTTACATAAAAGAGTTCCTACTTGTGATAAGCAGTGAGTATGACAAGTACTTTTCATCCCAAATGTACAGGGACTTTTGCATTAGGACGGTAATGTCAGTCCAGAAAATATGTTATGAGTATATTGACAAGAATGGAATCATCAAGACGTGCAATCTGAAGTTGGGGATCATGGATCCAGGCTTGGATGCCCATGAATGGCAGTACAAGGCACCGTTGAATAAGTTGTCGATTGTACACCAAGCATTAGCGCAAGCGATTCATTACAGTCAGAGTGTTGGCGAAGCCCTTGGAAAGTATGTCGCGGACCGTAACGTCACCTTAGTGTATGATCTTGTCAGTGTATACTTGAGGCTGGGAGCAATTAACAATCTCTCCAAATGGAAGTATGTGTTTGTGTTGATTGACTACTTTAACACACAATTGAGAATGTTCAAGTTCCACATATTAAACAACGAGTTTACAAGGTTTTTGCGGATGATTGCTAGCATAAGAAGTATGGAGAAGAGTACGTTGACTAAACCTGACAAACTATACTATTTTAAAACGTGCTATGTGGTTGGAGATATTATTAGATACCTCAGGATCCTATTTGACGGGTACGCGGACAAGGAGATTGCAACTCAACTTATCGAGACCTTCCTAAGTGAAGGAGAAGTTGACTACTACTCGGATGTAAAGCTTGCACAAACAAGAATGGAGAGTACCCAGGTGGAGGTTTCCCAGGAGGAAATTGCAAAAGCAAGAGAAGACTTTTATAGTCTCCTTGAAGACTTGCCAGAAATGGCACATACGCAAACTGCTATTCTAGATTATGAATTCTAATTATGACATTACAGTAGACCCCTCTGGCTCTTGATTAACCTAATTTCAGACTCCAACTTGTCTTTCCCTCGTTTGACATCCAATAATGCAACGACCGAGCGAATCAACTCGTCGTATCTTGCCATTGTTTTCCTGGTTGGCATCACCGGCTTCCAGCTAGTTCCGCCTGCGGTTGGGATATCCAACTCTTGCAACACACTATTGACAGACTTGATTACAGACTGTTTTTGCTGCAAGCCAGGTAGTCTCTGTGCTGAGCGTAGCGATACCCCAGGGTTCAACTTTTCTGTGCCGTGAAAGAACAACCCGTATGCTTCCTCTTCTTTTTGCGTTAACCTCTTTGCTAACATCTGTTGTATAGCACTTGCTTCCTGTTTGACTTGGGGGTTGTTATTGAGGTTTTGTTTGAGCAAGCTTGATAAATATTGCTGCAAATGGGTTTGGAAAGTTCTATCTTTCTTGAAACTGGACGACGCAGCAATTGGAATGGTGGGGGGGATGGGGTCATTACCTGGGGTTGTAGATTTCTGCATATGCTGCAGCTGCTGTTTCTTCTGGTGTTTATCGATAATCATCAAGTTATTGTACAAGTTGGTGAGACCCTGGGACGACTGGTAGTTCAGGATCGATTGGGTTGTTTGTGGGGAGTCGAGCAATGTCAAAAGGTGGGACCTCTCAATCAACATCTTTTTAGCAGCCAACTCGAAACGGCGTGCTTCTATCACAAGCGACTCTTCTTCTGCTATTTCCGCTGGCGTTCTTTTGAGCAAGTTCTCGAGGTACTGTTTACGTTCTAGTTCTCTCGGTTTAGAGTATGCTCTGAGCGATTCTATCAACGCGGGGTTTGCGTTTTCCTGAGACTCAAGGGTTTTTAAACTGATGCGGTAGAACTGTTGCTTCAAGTCTTCCAAGGAACGTTTCGTGCCGAAGTTGTACCTATCATACACAATCTGCCATTTAAGTTCGAAAGCTTTGCATAGATCGAATAAATACTTTGTTTCTTCGTATGTCCACTCGTCCGGAACCTCCTCAATCTTTTCTGGTTCCTTCTTCTCTGGCTTTTTAGGTTCTTCCTCCTCGTCCTTCTTTTCTCGTCTTTCCTTCTCTTTTTGCTCTGCCTCCTTCTTCTCCCGGTCCCTCCTCTCTCTCTCCTCCTTCACATGTGCTTCGTGTTCTTTGATATCAGCCATGAACTCGTCATACTTGGCTTCGTCCACCATCTCCGCTACGTCCACTTGCACGTTGAACTTTTCGAAAAAGTACGCTTTCGATTCTTCTTGCTCGAGAAGCTCCTTCGAACCTTTCACCCAGTGGGTGAATGTCGCTCCTTTACTAGGGTTGAATGGCATGCGCGTCCACGGCGACGGTTTCGCCATGTATCTGTCTTTGCTCGACGAATTGTATCCTGACGACGAAAGACTCACTGGTGGTGTATTCGGACCAAGCAAGTTGTACAACTCTCTGGCCATACCCGTTTGTCTGGGCGCAGGCACATCCCCAAGCTTCTGTTTCTTCTTTGCTGGCTTTGCTTCTTCTCTTTGGATGTTCAAAACATCAAGAATATCGTTAGCAGACATGTTGTTTTTCTTAAAGTTTACTTGATTTTTCAACTGAGTTTTATTTCTACGACACATAATGGTACATATTTCTGTCCTCTTCGTCTCTCTTCAAGTACTCCTTGTCAATCAAGTCTTCTATTCTTTGTTTGATCAACAGGATCTGGGGCACGAACCTATTAGCAAGCTGCTTGGTGAGTTCCTCTATCAACTCGTTATGCTTCAACTCGTGACGCGATTTCATGATTCTCACAATCGCGGCATTCACTTCATGCTTACGACCTTCCATAATGTTGGATTTCACTTCTGAAGCCTCCTCTTCTTGAGGTTTCTTACCTGAGGAAGCGGGAGAAACAGTCAAGACCTTCACTTTGATCGAAGGCGATTTAAACTTGTCGTTCAACTTGAACACATCGTCGTCGTTGACCTCCTTTGTCATTGGCAGCTTCACCAAGAGTCTCAGTCTCGGTGCAACTGCTATCGACTGCAAGTGTCTGCGCAAATCGCTATCAGGGATCCCCGTCAACTCTTTGATCTCCAAAAAGGTCATTTCCTTCTTCTCGTCGAACGCCAGGACCATAGAACCGTCCGGGTTTGATGACTGGGGTGCAAAAAGTAGCATGATTAGGCCAGCATACGTGGGCATACTAATCTCGTACGTCCTGCTTGGATACGTGATTCTGAAGTCCATCGATCCGAACTTGGGACTCCAGTATAAAGACTTGTTGTCGTTCTTCTTGCCCGAGAACCAAAACTCTTCGAACGCCCTGATAACAGGCCTCAATTCTCTCGACCAGATCAACGTGCCGTCTGTATAAGACTTGTAATCTTTGGTCATGGACTTTGGCCAGTCGGCAACATTACATATCTTCATGTCCAACTCAATACCTTCATTCAACCTCTTCCACTCCAACGTGATATCACGCGACAGCTTGATATCTTTGTTCATTTTGAACACCTTATGCATCGACGTGTAGCCAATATCCTCTCCCAACTTGGCAATCACAAGCTCCTCCAAGTCGATGCCGTTATTCTTGGAGTTCAAAAAACGTTTGGCAAAGTGGTTGGCGTAGTTTGCCTCAAAGGAATCTTTGTCTTTGATCAATCTTAAAAACTTGAGGGAGGTGCTGATCATTTCATCCGAATCATACGCTTTCTTGTTAAACTGTTTGATGTAATGATCCATGTACAACGAAAGAAGCTCGGGTGCTTTGTTCGCTGGCGAATTCACAAACTCTCGGAGCGCAAGAGTGATTGAGTGTTCAACGTGGGTATTCATTAGGAACGACTGCTGGCACACAACCATCAACTCGCTCTGGAACTTTAAAACGGTATCGATCCACTTCAAAGCAAATGCACTTGAGCTCTTCTTGTCCTCACGCGCATAATCGGCAATCTTGTTTCCATCCTCAATGATTACCTCCTTCAAGCGGAGCCTCAAAAGGTTGTACTCGTTATCTATGCGTCCAATCAACTTGTAGAGCATTTTCAACTCGTCAGTCCTATGTGCCTGTGTATCCTCGTTCAAAATGTTGTTTATGACTGTCAGTAGCCAGTACGAAAGCCCTTGCTGTTCAAACGGCAAAGTTATAATCAGATCGATCGTGTCTTTGATCAAGATGTTGTCCATCAAGTCTAATATCTTCTGGTGTGTTGAAATGGGCAAGAAGAAAACGATTCTGCTCTCCTCATCTTTTATAAACTGGCTCGTCTTCTCCAAGTACGCCGTTCCCACATTCAACCCCGCGTACTCAGAGGCCACCTTGCAGAAGAATCTTTCCGAGGTGGCCAAAAAGGTCGGCTCAAAGATGTCTTGGTAGTAGTTTTCGTACTGGAGCTCTGGTGTTTCGTACACCAAGAGCTCCAACATGTTCACCAACTTGGTGATGTACATCCCAGTGGTGATAACCTCGCCTTGTCTGCTTCGCGTGATTTCCAGGATCATTATGTTCACAAGCTTCTGCCCAAGCTCATTATCATTATATATGACAACGCTCTGGCGGAACAACTGAATGCCTAGATCGTAAATAAGAAGCTTCTTGTGCTGTTTCACATACACCCTGTTGAGATACATTAGCACGTCGCTCGTAAACTTCATTGCCTGTAGATGCTCGTTCCATTCAGAAAGCAATTGCTTCATGAACTCTTCGTCTTCGGTGATGCCCATAAGAAACTCGCGTCGTTTGAGGAGATGTGCGGTAATAAGACCAGACACATCGTCGTACAATCGTCCGGCAAACTTCCTCAACACCAAGTTGTATGCTTTACGATACAACTGCTCGTATGAAAGGTTGGACACGTTCTTGTTCTGGATCTGCTTGATCGCTGCGGAAAGAGTTTCCCATGAATTATCGTAGTCAGTGTCCTCAGGGGTCGAAAGGGAACCCACCAACGATTTGCGAGGAGGCCTGATCTTGGATTTACGTCCGCCGGCTGGTAGCATACTCTCTTGATTTTCAAATAGTGCACGTGAGGAGTCTGAAATTTTATCTGAATGAATTACTTTGGGTTGATCTCTGTTTCGGTGCAATGGGTCACCGTCCTTCTTCCGTGAGCGTTTCAGTGGTTCCTGGGTCGTTATCTTAATTGGTACGTGTCAGGTGCACTTAGCACGGTTTTTTTTGGTTTGTTTATGTGGATCGGAATTCATTTTGAAACTTATCTGTTGATGTCTTTTGGTCTTGTTTCCGTAACATCGGTACGCTACACCCTGGCACTGGGGACTAGGCACTTCACTCAACCCCTTCCTGGCCATTGCCATCGGTTAGACGCGTCTGTACCTTCTCAAAAATCGCCCCTTTACTAAACCGACTACTCCACGATCTGATGATCCTGAGCCGTCAATTGAATTTCCAGATCACGATACACCACCAATGCACTGCCTGAGCTGTCTTTATTGAGGCTTCCGGCTATTATTGTAGAGCCTAGCCCATAAATCTGGATGGCCTACTATCAAACCGTATCAGGTACAGAACATCAGAAACGATATGAATACCACGCTAGACTACCTAGAATGAACCCACGTGCATACACTACGCATCCCACCGTCGTTGGCGGTCCTGATCGTCGCCATCGCCTTTTTCCTACAAAAATTTTTAAAATCACATCAAAACCGCTATTGGCGATAAATGTCCCACAGTAAGCCGACGTGGCGTAATTGGTTAGCGCATTTGACTTCTACTTATTAAACTAAAGCAATCAAAAGATTCTGGGTTCGAGTCCCGGCGTGGGTTCATTTTTAGTGGTTTTATCGTCATTGATGCCCGCCATATTTTTTTCAATTTGGGAGTGAAAAGTCCGAAAACCGGCGAAGAACGAAGCGAAGAAGGACAGGACAGAACAGAACAGAACGACGAAGAAATGATAAGGAAACGGCGTAGAAGTGCCGAAAACCAGAAGAGATGAACCAGAAACGAGCAGAAGGGCCATGGCGTTTTACCTGAGCTTATAAAAGATACTATTATGTCGATCAGAGCGAGGATTAAGAATTGATAGCACTAGGAGAGGCTTTTGGGTAATCCCTACTGCAAGAACTTATAGTCGTACGTAGCTCAGTAGAAAGAGCAAAAGCACCTGCAATAAGCCCAAAGACTTTGTCGATTTTTTACGTCCGCGACACCATGTGACACCGAAAGACCCATACCGCAATATCTAAATACTGCTGACGTAAAAAAAGACAAACCCTCATCGCGATGCAAGGATGCATTTTGCGAACACAAGATGCACAGAAAAGGCTCACGTGACCAGATCGATGACGTCGTTTGTGATCAGTGTCAAATGAAATATCAATATCCGCCATGACTTTCTTTGCTCTCTTGCCACATAGAAATTCATGATTTGAGCCTGCAACAGAGTACATGATCTGTACTAAGTCTATGTGCCTATTGTACCGGATCTGGTTGCACACGTAAATTGTTCTTGATAATGTAGCCGATGATTGGTTCATGTACCTCTTTTCGTCGCAGTGATAGGATTATAAAGTGATCAGCCTTCTATCTGATCATCATAAAATTCAATTGGATTGCGAATACCCTTTCCGATAGCAACTACTTGGTGGATATCTCAACACTTGATGTTCAAGTTCAGTTTTTTTTTTTTTTTACTCGTAGTTCTTCTTTATTTTTTTGATAACACAATACAAGAAAACGACCCTCAGCCAGATCTAAGCGGTTTTAGCTCAGTTGGGAGAGCGTCAGACTGAAGTACACTTCAGTTAAAGCAATCTGAAGGTCGTGTGTTCGATCCACACAAATCGCATAGTTTTTGGTCGTCTATGTTTGGGCATGTTGATCAAAGTGAATTTTTAGGTCAATTGAACCAGTAGCTTGAGTAAAACTGTGAGTAATACAACATATGCTGAAAAGCTGTGAGTATGCTGGGGATATGCTGAGAAGCCCATAATACCCTGGACTGATCAGTGAGTCAGATTAACGATGAGACCTTTGGTGTCTTCTGGTACAAAACTATTATTAATCTATACGCTTCTATTGGCTGCAGGACACCTCCGTTTCCGCCGTTAGCGGCGCCGGTAACGCTGTTTCCCCAACCCGCTATGACTGAAAAATTCTGCTCAAATAATATATAAAGGCCTGAATCGCAATCTTCCTCAACTCCTCAACAATGTCTGCTGCTCCAAGAACATTATACGACAAGGTCTTTGACGACCATACTGTGCACAAGGATGAATCCGGCACGTACTTATTATACATAGATAGACACTTGGTCCATGAGGTGACCTCCCCCCAGGCCTTTGAAGGCTTGAAGAATGCCGGCAGACTGGTGAGAAGAACCGACTGCACTTTGGCCACTGTTGACCACAACATCCCCACGACTTCGCGTGCCAGCTTCAAGAACTCGGAGACTTTTATCGAGCAAGACGACTCCAGGTTACAGGTGATGACCTTGGAGCAGAACGTCAAGGACTTTGACGTGACGTACTTTGGTATGGACGACGACAGACAGGGTATTGTGCACATTGTGGGTCCTGAACAGGGATTTACTTTGCCAGGTACCACTGTTGTGTGTGGTGACTCGCACACCTCAACTCACGGAGCCTTTGGTTCGCTTGCGTTTGGTATCGGTACTTCCGAGGTTGAGCATGTTTTGGCCACCCAAACCATCATCCAAGCCAAGTCCAAGAACATGAGAATTTCGATCGAGGGCGACCTCTCGGACAACATCACCTCTAAGGACTTGGTCTTGCATGTGATTGGTGTCATTGGTACTGCTGGTGGTACAGGCTGTGTCATCGAGTTTGCTGGTAAGGCGATTGAGAACTTGTCCATGGAGGCAAGAATGTCGATTTGTAACATGGCTATTGAGGGTGGTGCGCGTGCTGGTATGATCAGACCAGACAACAACACTTTTGAGTACATCAAGGGCAGACCTTTGGCTCCAAAGGGTGAGGAGTGGACCAAGGCTGTTAACTACTGGAAGACCTTGCACTCTGACGAGGGTGCACACTTTGATTATGATATCAAGATTGCTGCTTCGGATATTGTGCCCACCATCACCTGGGGTACTTCTCCACAAGATGCATTGCCAATTACTGCCAGTGTACCAGATCCAGCCACCGTTAGCGACCCATTGAAGAAGTCTTCGATGGAAAGTTCTTTAAAGTACATTGGATTGACACCAAACACCCCATTGAAGGATATCAAGATCGACAAGGCTTTTATTGGTTCGTGTACCAACGCCCGTATCGAGGACTTGAGAGCTGCTGCTAAGGTGGCAAAGGGACACAAGAAGGCCGACAACGTCAAGTTGGTTCTTGTTGTTCCAGGTTCTGGATTGGTGAAAGCACAAGCCGAGAAGGAAGGTTTGGACAAGATCTTCGAGGCTGCTGGCTTTTCCTGGAGAGAAGCTGGTTGTTCGATGTGTCTTGGTATGAACCCAGATATCTTGGAACCAGAAGAGAGATGTGCTTCGACTTCCAACAGAAACTTTGAGGGTCGTCAAGGTGCTAGGTCGAGAACTCACTTGATGTCGCCTGCCATGGCTGCTGCTGCTGCTATTAAGGGTCACTTTACTGATATTCGTGAATTCGACTACTACACTGCTGATGAAGCTTCTATTGCTGTTGAAACCGACGACAAGGCCTTGCAGGATGCTGTCTATGAAGAAGAAAAGCAACCAGAGACTGCTCAGCCAGCCCAGCCAGCCCAGCCAGAAGCCAAACCAAGAACTGCTGCTCCTTCCGACGCCCCAACTGGCATGGACAAGTTCACCGTCCTCACCGGTATCACTGCTCCTTTAGACAAGGCCAACGTCGACACCGACGCTATCATTCCAAAGCAGTTCTTGAAAACCATCAAGCGTACCGGTTTAAAGAGCGGTTTGTTCTACGAAGCTAGATTCACCAAAGATGCCAACGGAAAAGACGTCGAGACCGACTTTGTTCTCAACGTCGGTCCATGTCGTGAAGCCGAGATTCTCTTGGTCACTGGTGACAACTTTGGCTGTGGTTCGTCGAGAGAACACGCTCCATGGGCCTTGAAAGACTTTGGTATCAAGTGTATGATAGCCCCTTCTTTCGGTGACATCTTCTACAACAACTCGTGTAAGAACGGTTTGTTACCTATTAGAATCCCACAAGACGTGATCTTGGAGAAGTTATACCCTGTTGCCAAGGCTGGCCAGAGATTGACTGTCGACTTGCCTGCTCAACAGATCAGAAACGGCGAAACCGACGAGGTTTTGGTGGAAAAGTTCGACATTGAGGAGTTCAGAAAGTACTGCTTGGTGAATGGATTCGACGACATTGGTTTGACCTTGCAAAAGGAGGAGTACATTCAAAAGTACGAAGCTGAAAGAAGAGTCAAGTTTTCTTTCTTGGAGGGAGGATCCAAATTGGTGAAGCCAATCAAGGGTACTAAGAAGTCTGCATACGGTGTGAAGGCCCAAGAATGGTAGTCACCTTTAATAGTAATGAGAGATTATGTGAATGTAAACACTGTAGTATTGGTATTGGCGAAGAGTAGTCTAGATATGTCTCACGTGACCTCATCTTGATCTGGACTTTTCAATGTTTCAAACAGTCGGTAACCATAATGTCAGTTCTGGTGGCGCCTCTGGGGCCGCAGGAGGCATCTGTGGTGAATCTAACCAGTGAATCGTCCAACTTTGATCTTTGGATTCGAATGGCCACAGACAACAAGATAAACACCAAGAACTCATGGGACTTTGCCCTCATTGACTACTTCCATGACTTGTCATACTTGAGAGACGGCTCGAAGATCAATTTCCAGAAGGCGTCGGCGACGTTGGACGGGTGCATGAAGATTTACTCTTCACGAGTGGACTCTGCGGCAAAGGAAACGAGCAGTCTCTTGACTGGTCTTTCATCTGGCGAGCCGGAGGTGACCAAAGAACCTAAGAAGAAGACACGGAACACTACAAACTCATTGGTTCCGTTTCTGCAGATCAGAGCGAACAAAATCGAGTCTGAGCTACTGATAGATCCAATTTTCAAAAAGTCGTTGGCAGATTTCGATGAAGGAGGAGCAAAGAGCTTGCTCTTGAACTGTTTATCTATAGGGAACCTGGGAAGAGTGTTGTTTGATACCACAACCGAAACATTCGTGGACGAAGCACCTGCAGACTTACCAGACACAGAAATACGAGACCGACACTGGCAGCGATTAGAACTGTGCTTGTTTGATAACTTTGACTCACTTGAAATAAGCCCATCCTTGCAAGGATTAAAAGATGCACTAGACAATGATAAAACCATAGACATAGACAACGGTTTTGATTTTAACGATATTAATGATTTTAACGATATAGAGCAGGAGGGAGAACAAGAGGAACAAATACAGGAAGAACAGGATGAGGATGGACAGAATATTCCTTTAACAGAACATAAAACCTCCACCACATTGTCAGACTCCGACTTGATTGAATACTTTGACAAAACTTTAAAGGTCAACACCAAACATGTTTACTGGAAAATCACCAACTTGAGTTCGAGGTACGAAGTCCCTGTTAAAGTACAAAGAAAGCCCAAAGAGGAGGTGCTCATAGATTTTTTTGAAGACGACGAATTGTTGTTTGAGCAAGGCAAGGTTGATATGCCTGCTAAGGAAGACGAAACGAAAAACCTACTTCCCGAAAACTACCAGTTCACAACTAGAAGACTCACCAGTTTATTCATGAAACCATTGAGTCTACGTAAACAGCCACAAGTGGCCGACGAAAATTACTGGGCCCAACGGTACGAGGCAGAGGTTGATGAAGAGATGGAAAGATCAAGAAGGATGGAGGACGTTCTTAGAGAAGACATCGACGAGCTACACCAATCTTATGATGTCTCGTTCTTCCAAGATACAGAGCCAGAGCAGAGTTTACCGTATACGCAAAACATAAACTTTTCAAAGGTGGCCACGAGAGTAGACGTGAAACGATTAAAGTCTAACCTATGGTCGTGTGTTAAAGATAAACAGGACTTGAAATTTAGCAACGCCATGAAGGACTTAACTAGCAAGTACTCCTTTTCCGAAAAGAAAGACATCTCAACCAGTTTCTGCTTTATTTGCTTACTACATTTGGCAAACGAGAATGGACTCAAGTTAGTTCAAGACAATGTGGATTTAGTAATAAAAGGACATAGATGAAATAAATATTCTAATTAATCAGCTTTCTCTGACATCACCTGCTTCACCGGCTCCGTTTCATAGTACAACTTGTTCTGCTGTATATACCTAATGACTGAGTTAGGCAACAAGTACTGCACAGACATACCTCTCCTAATGAAAAGCCTAATCTTGGTTGAGGAGATGTCGTTGTATATCAATTGTTTGATCACCAACACGTTCCGCCGGTGTTCGTACATAATATCGTGGCTCAACAAGAAACTTCTGACGTCGGATCCAGTCCTTTCGACAATAAGACATCCGTATTTGCCCAAAATGTGGTGCAAGTCAAAGTTATCCCACACGTCTGGCTCGCCCATGGATTCGATCAAGTCTCCACCGGCCAAGAGCATGATCTTGACGCCTCTCTTCTCTCCTGACTTTGTCATGATCCCTCCTCGTTTGACGTTTATTTCTTCGTTGAAGTGGTCCAACACCAATGCGGTCCGTGTGTACTTTGGTTGTAACGACTCCCAGGCATCCACCATTAACCATGAGGATGTTCTTTCGCATGCTAGTTCGCACATTCTTACACGATGGTGAGCTGGGGCAAGGCCCTGCTTCTTGTAGTTGGACGACACTGGCGAGTAGTATCCTCCAATCACCTCGAACCTTGTTTGTTCTGTGATCGCGTCCAACGCCATTTCAAACATCCTCAAGTGTAGGTATGTTATTGGGGAGAACGAGCCACATGCCACAATCACTAACGGGTACTTTGAGTCGTCCAGCAACGTGTTAGCCAACCTATGCGTGGGGAATTCGTACTTGTCGAGGGTTTTTGCTTGTCTTTGCACTCCGTGGGGAACTTCCTCCAAGTCAGCAATCTGAGATGATTTGATAGTGACCGACGGTGGTAATATCGGGTGGCTGGGACCTTTATTGCCATTGGACTCTGCTTCCTTGTTTGGCTCTGCATCCTTCTGTGGAGACTCCTCATCCGAAGACGAATTCACCAAATCAGTTTGTATCCGTGGGATCTTCGAATGATAAGTACCATCTTCGGAGTGCAAGGACTGCACATCTCCAGCATGCTTGGACTTCTTCTGCGTATTGGTCGAAGGATGCGGCGAGGGAGCATCGACCGGGTTGCCCAAGTCTGCCAAAACAAACGGCTGGATCGGCATGTTCTGCGGAATACGAGATGATGGAGCCGTGGGCTCAATCTCTTTGTTCAACGACGGTGGTGTGAAGTTGGGGTCGTGGGTGGGATCCATGGTGGTCTACCTATTCTCAAACGACAAGAAATCCCTTATTTATATCAGGTTCCGCTAAGCCTATGGTCCGAGCAAATCGTATTGTCGTGTGGTGTAGCCTCCAAAAAGTCTATTCGATGGATAATGACTAATTTTTTCTCTACGTTTTCTCTGATTGTTCCGGTGATACGATCACTAAAGCCCTGGCTGTGAATGTGGGGTGGGATCTAGGTATGGCGTTAGGCTATAGGGCTTCGACAGGTGGAGGGGTACCAGGCCGTTGGACAGATGGAGGGATCTGTTGGGTGTGGTTCAGCAACCTTGATGAAAAATTGTCTTGTGATTTCGTGGTATAGATTGTCTTGCGATGCTAGAAAGAATTACTTCAAGTGCAGAGGGTTTAGGTGTGCGGTGGACTATTATGCTTTGCAGTATGCTTTGCAGTCATAAATGCTAAATGTCAATAAGACCGATAGTCTATGTTACCGTATGCGAGTTATCACCAGACGTCTTGCTTGGCCTGGCTTGCACTGACATGATCCAGGATTACTAATACTATAGCGAACTCTAACTGAATAGAGGTCACATGTTCAGTTACTTCACTTCTAATATATACGAGGTAACAGCAGATTACGATATTGTTCTCAATGATAATTATAACATGTCTTCAAACTGATCAACTTATAGCTACAGAGGGATTTTTAGGTTTCCTAACTTCAGTTGGTCCTTTGCAGTGCCATTCAAACGAGATATGACTCGCAAAACAGAATGTGAATACGGACTTCAGATCACCGACACAATCCCCAAAAACAAGCAGCCTAATGTAAAACCTTGACAAGCCTTGCAAAAAATGAAAAAGAACGTCACAGACAGGATTCGAACCTGCGCACGCAATGCGCAACACCTGAACCGCAATCACAAGTGACTATAGCAGGGTGTCGCCTTAACCACTCGGCCACAGTGACATTTCTGTTTTTATTATGCAGGAATCAAGTTTTGTCGTTTGGAGTGGGAGCTTATCACATTTATTGATATACTTAACCCTCAACCTCAAACGTTGAATCACTTCGTGAAATTGAACA